>LNAR01000427.1:9410-58026 GCA_001630585.1 Pseudogymnoascus sp. BL549 | reverse complement strand
ATCGTACACGTATCCCCCAATCCATTCCCCCCCTCCCATCCACCCACCATCGCTGCAGTGCTAGATCAAAGAAAAGAAAAACCCCTTCACCCGCAAATTGCGCGTATCTACATACACAAGAAAAGACGATGCTTAGATATCCACCACCCCCTGACGTTTCCTACACTCCCTTCCCTCCCTACTATAACTCCCAGGAGGGTAAGAGTAAGGGCAGGCCAAGGTAGCCGCACTACCTCCCCATCCCACCACCCAACCCCCCCTTCGCCGCTCCAACCATCTCTCCATACCGCCCACGCTCGCGCGTCGTATCGTACGCGTTGAGCACGCGCGTCTGACTCTCGTCGGCTTGGGAGAAGGCGTAGCCGCGCTGCTTGCGCATGCGCTGGACCTGGCGGACTTTGCGGATTGCTTTTTGGAATTGTTCCATCCTGTTGTGGTGTTGTCAGTATGCGTGTGTGCGTGGTATAATAAAAGGGGTGGGAAAGGGGGGAGGGAAATCGGGGACAGGGGCAAAAAAAGGGGGAAAAGACGAACCTCGGCCGGTAATCCTGGATATTATACTTCTGGATCTCCTGAATGTGATGATACGTCTGCGGATAATACATCCTCTTCGCATACTTCCACGCGAAATCTCTCGTCAGACACAACACCGGCAGTGCCAGAATCTGCAGCCAAAACACCGGACTGGTAAACAGTCTCGGGATCACGCCCTCAAACTCGCGACTGATCCTCGCCATAGGCATCACGGTGCCGTACACGGGGATGAAGACCATCCAGATCAGCAGCGAGCCGGGGATGGACATGACGTGGTACTTGGTCCAGGTGTTTGTTACCAGTGCTGCCTTGCCAAGAACCGTGACGAGGACGGAGGTGTACAGCGCGGTTCCCCAGACCCAGTGGCCTGCGATGCGGCCGTCTGACTGGGGGAGGTCGCGCCACCAGATCGCCTCAGCAGCGATATAGAGGATGAGAGAGTGGTAGAAGCCGTTGAGGACCCAGGCAGCAAAACTGTGCATCTTGAAGAACACGCCCTTCTGGCCTAGCTGGTAGAGCTGCGGGTATCTGTCCAACAAGCGAGCCGAGATGAACTGGTCGAAGATGCCCATCGCGAAGGGAGGCAGGACGGCGAAGATGACGTTGTAGAAGGACAGCGTCCAGGACTCGTAGATGACCTCGCCGGAGAAGACGTTCTGGAAGACGTACCAGAACTGCGTCATGTAGAGGACGATGTTCTTGTAGAACGAGTACAGGATTACCTTACTGATGCGCTGGTAGCTCCACGCGCCGTGGACGAGGAGGAGCTTGCGGAGGTACCTGAACTGTGCGATGGACACGTCGGCGCTGCGAGCAGCCTGCAGACCTTCCATACCGCTGATTCCGACGCCAATGTGCGCGGCTTGGATCATGGAAACGTCGTTGGCGCCGTCGCCGATGGCGAGGAGGATGGCTTTGAGGTGCTTCTTGACGAGCTTGACGACGAGGGCTTTCTGGAGGGGCGAGACACGGCAGCAGATTACGGCTTTGCACATCACGGCTAGGTCGAGGAAGTCTTTCTCCAGGTCCTTTTCGAGGGCGTAGGTGAGGGACTTGCCGTCGATGACGAGGGCGAGGGTTTCGAGCTCGAGCTGGCCGGCGCCTTGGCTGCGGATAGCGTCGAGTTTCTTCTTGAGGTTGTCGCGTGTTGATGCCGCGTTGTCTTCGTTGACGATCATGAGCGTCATGTCCTCGCTGATCAGCTTACAACTCATTCCGATGTTGATGGCAGTCTCCTGTCTGTCACCAGTCAGGACCCACACCTTGATTCCAGCCTCCTGAAGCGTGTGGATAGTCTCTGGCACACCATCCTGGAGGCGATCCTCAATAGCCGTAGCACCAAGTAGGTAAAAGTCGCGCTCCAGAAGCTCGGCTGCCTTGTCCAGCTCATCCGCGCGGTTGCCGCTGACGGTCGTCTGCGCCTTGTCGTACACCTGCCACCACTCCTGGAATTCCTGCTCGGGGATCTCGCGCATGGCGAGACACAGCGTGCGTAGACCCTCTGTGGCGTACTCTTCGAGATGCTGGAGAGTAACTTCCGTGTGCGGGTTGTCGGGCGATAGGCGCTCGAGGATGACGGTATCGGCACCCTTGCAGTAGCATCTGACTTTGCCATCGGGGCAGCGGAAGATGGCAGACATACGCTTTCTGGTCGAGTTGAACTCGCAGACTGCGAGGAGCTCGTACTCAAGTTCCTGGTTGTCGACTACGATCTGAACTGACCGAGGCTTGCGGGCTGTGAACTCGTAGCCCATGAGCACGGCACCTTCTACCAGGGCACCCTCATCGGGCGACGCGGCTTGGTATCTGATCTTTCCACCCTTCTCTTCAAGCCTTTCAGGGATGACGGTGTGGCAGGTTGCTAGAAGAGCTAAGAAGTGGTGAATAGCATTCGACGACTCGTGAGACTTGAGATTCTCCTTTAGCCTGGCGAAATCGTGGATACCAATCTCCATGCCGTCTTGTGTCGTAGCCCTGCGGTCTTCTGGAACCTCAGTAGCATATTGAATACCGCCGATAGAGCACTGTTTGAACTCCATCTGGTTGCATGTGAGAGTGCCTGTCTTGTCCGAGAAGATGTACTCGACCTGTCCCAGTTCTTCCACCAAACTTGATGTTCGGCAGACGGCTGGGGTGTCGTTAACATCGTAGTACATGTCGAGGTCGTCACTGATGAGCATCGCCTGGTAGTACTTGACGATTTCGATCGTCACGAACAGCGAGATAGGAACAAGGGCTGAGAAGAGAACCCAGAAAGTAAACATGTCGAAGAAGAAGGTCTTGGCGTTTTGTGCTATGCCGTTTGGAATCTCTAGTTGGAGATACTGGAGCTTGTCATGGAACCTTTGTCGTGAAATAAGATCTCCAACCGTGCCGAGCACACTCAGAATGAGCAAGATGCTGATGAGCATGAGAATCTGCAGGTTCAACTGGCGCTCAACTGCGGTTCTCTTGATAGGTGCTGCAGTTGCGTTTCGCAACAGCTTCGTTTCGTGGCCGGTGAAGACGACAATTCCGTAGACCCAGGGGGTGTTTCGCAGGGTAGCTCCTCTTAGTAGAAGCTGGTCGGGCTGAAGAGGCAACTCCTTCTCTCCACCGCCAGCTTGCATGGTAAGCGTAGCTTCATAAGTATAAAGACTGCTATTCGGCTGTTCAGACTTGATCTTGCCACCCAACCTACTCAGCTCTGTAGGGCTGACAATCTCCGACGTTTCTGGGATGGCCTGCTTAATCTTGAGATTCGTCTCTCCGTCCAAGTTGGCCGTTTCGATGTAACAGAGACCTTCGGGTTCCGAACTAGCAAGCAGGACCAGATCCGCAGGGAATGACTCCTCGGACTCAACGCGTAGAATATCTCCAACGGCGACATTAACCCAAGTAGTATCCTGGAATGATGACCCACGGAGGACCTTCGTCTTCGAGTAGTTCAATTGCTTGTCCGCCGACTTTCTTCTGTAATCCTCCACCAGCTCCTTAATCGCAGAGACACACAGCACAACTATCAGGGGTCCAATAGTCGTATATTGATTCGTAGGTGAGATGTTGGGGATCTGCTGGAGACCAGCGGTGAATAAGAAGAACAGATTGGCGTATTTGCTGAACTGCTCAAAGAGGAATTTGGGCAAGAAGGTTACGATGTTGTATTTGGCCGTCGAGACGTGGTTGTTAGAGAACTTGTTCGCACTGTTCGCCGGAGGATTGTTCAGATATATTAACCGCGGCCCAAGCGTAGAAGGATCTGGCTTCCCTCTGCCAAAGCCAAACTTGAAGTTGTCGAGATCAAAGGCCTTGTGCTCTTTCTTCGGTGCTCCCAAAGCCGGATCGTCGGCTCTTGCTTGCGCTCCCGGTTCTGTGAGGGGTAGATCCATTTCTGAATATTGCGGTGCCATGCCCAGCATGGTCTTTGCCTTTCCCATCAGCCCACCTCCCATACTCAATACACTGTTCCTGTTCAGCGGTTTAGATGTCCGCTGGCCAGGTCGTCCGCCTGCTGGCTCCCCTCCATTATAGTACATCGATTCCGTATCATCCGGATATCCATCCCCGTCGTCGCCATACCGGTCATAATTGCCCAGCCCGGACGTCTGGCTGGAGTTCATCCTCGTTATGTCGTTGTTGTTATACGGATCCGAGTGGTTGCGATCAAAGTTCCCTGGCCTCCCGGGTATGTCCCTCATCGAGACTCCCGACGGCCCAGGACTGGATCCAACAAAGTCATCGTATGAAACCGACGGTCGCGGCTGCATGTCATCGTGGTCCGCGTTATATGCCCGCAGCATGTCCTCATCATTCATCGGAGGCCTGCTGCCTCCATGGTATGCTGGCTGGTCATAGTCGTTCAGGTCGAGAAGCAGGTCGTCGCGATTGCTGGACGATGCCCCTGGAGTTCGCCCAGCCATGCTGGAGAAGCTATTGGGCGTCGCAGTCGGAGTATGTGATTCCTCGCACCCCAGTCATAGATGATGCCAATGCAACGAGCCGTGTTTTTTCGTCGCACGTCGTAATACCGTCGCCAGTCGCGAAGTCCACGGTATTCTTGGATATCTCGTATACACAGCCTCAATAAAGTTTCGGGGGGTCTGACACGGGTGAATTCAGGTCCCGTGCTAGCTCAGATCGTGGGGGATTTGCGCAGGAAAGAGGATCTCGAGCTGAAACGCAAGAAATAAGGGTCCTGATGATGGGATAAATTGTATATCTCACAAATCGAGCTTCTGCAATGAAGTGCAGCTAACCTGATGTTGCTATTCTTACTCTCAAACATCCCCCAAATGATCCCTGTTCGCTTACGCCCCCAATGCGTCGTAGTCCAACCCGCCGCGCATCCTCAGCGACGCGGCCGCGTACAAGCGACCATTGATTGTTGGATTGGAGGTGGAGAAAAGTTTATCCGTGGTGGTGGCGGCTTCGATCTTATAAATCTGGGGAAGGCTGTCTTAACTGTAAACTCAACAAGACACAACCACAGCACCCGCCACCTTACAAGAACACAATACGACAAGGCTCTGAAAATTATACAGGCCGTCGATAAAGCGGGAACAAAGAACAGAACTGAAAAAAGAGAAGCGAAGAGCACAGGAAAGACTCCGCAGCCATGTCGCGCCATCATCCGTATGTCGCCCCTCTCCCCTTACCTCAAGACACTAGCTAACATTTCTACCCAGCGACCTCGTTATGTGTCGCAAGCAACCAGGCATCTCTCTTGGCCGTCTCTGCGACAAATGCGACGGCAAGTGCCCCGTCTGCGACGCCTACGTCCGCCCAACCACCCTCGTGCGCATCTGCGACGAGTGCAGCTTCGGCAACTACCAAAACAAGTGCGTCGTGTGCGGTGGGGAGGGAATCAGTGACGCCTTCTACTGCTTTGAGTGCACACGGCTTGAGAGGGATCGCGACGGGTGTCCGAAGATTATAAATCTGGGCAGTAGTAGGACGGATTTGTTCTTCCAGAAAAAACAGCAAAGGGTGTTTGGGACGAGAGGATAAAGCGTTTGGGACGGCAGTTTACTATGACTTTATGGAGCTGGTGGCGTTTGGGGTTTGGTGTCTGATGGGCATGGGCTTGGGATAGAGGGGAGGAATGAAGGGAAGATAGAGGATGGACGATTCACGAGAGCGCCCAGCGAAGGGATGAAGAAGGTTTCCGACAGTGACGTCCCGAGGGGTCCAAATAGCTTTCACCGCCCAGCCGTGCCGTTTGGTGCGAGACAGGCTGTGCTGCATACGCTTTCACGCACGGCAGATATTGAAACAAAATGCAGTTTTCAATCTCCCCAACCGCAACAAGGTCTCATGTGAGCTGTGGCTGTGCGCCTCAACTAAGGGAAACTGTGCTATCATGTCTGCCTGGGAGCGGTGCCTCAGTAATGACAAGAAGAATGACCGAACCCGGGATATCAGAATTCGCATCCTGGCCTTTACATACTCAAATCACAAGCTCACGGACCTACCTCCGGACATTGAGTAAAGTGATAAATGGCGTCTCGGGGTCCATAGATTGTAATTAAGACCCTGAGACGTACTGTGACTTTAAAACGAGTAGAAATTTATCTTGTACATAGTATAAACCCATAGATTAGCAGAAGTACATCGGTTTGACAGCCATATAGTCAGAACGAAATTCGCTTTCATCCATATAGAGTTCCCTCGTCGCGCTACTGCAATCCAATAGCTCCAATGGCGCAATGGTAGCGCGCAAGACTTCTACTAAGTACTACTGCTCACGTGATCTTGAGGTTGAGGGTTCGAGCCCCTCTTGGAGTGGATTTTGCATTTATTTTGCCTTTTTGCGTATTCTACTATATTTTTTGCATCTTACTACAGTTATAGGTATAAATAAGTAGTAACATACCCTTTTAATGGAATGGGAGTTCTAATTTACCAGTGCGGTGTCAAGAAGCTGTGCGGTCAAAGAGCGAGATAAGCGAGCTGTCAACGACGCCATGTCGTCACCAGGGGTTCAATCGACCGACCAAGGGGACGTTTTCAGTCTATTTATTGTAGCTGTCGACAACCTCGTACCAGGAACGGTAATATTATGCACCACATGCAATCATGGACTATACTCTAGTTTCCCCCCTTCCATATGCTTTGCTTTCTTGCGGAATGGTTGTTCTTCCTCTTCAGCATCCCCAAGTGAGAATCTCCCAGTGCCATTTCTCACTTTACGATCCTCTCAACCCTCCAAGACCACATAAATGGGTATCTATGCCGACAACACCCGAGTTGGGGGTACACATAATCAACTAGTCGCAAAACTCCAGCAAGTTCTTCGCAGGAAGTCGACAGTCGTAGTAGAATATGAGAGTCAAGGGGAGAATGGCCGACGGAAGGGGAGGAGGTTGCAGAAGAGGCCACCCGCTCCCCGCCAAACTAGACGATCAGGAGGGGGGTTTCAGGAGGTTGCGGTTATGGAGTCGATGAGGGCGAGGATTCGAAAGATTTTTAGAGGGGAAGGAATATATGAGAAGGCTGGGGGAGATGGAGAGAGTGTTGCGTTCTTGACTCGTGGGTGAATGACTGTGGGAAGGACAGGGAGGGGATATACGAGGGTAAGGAAGTGTCTAGACCATGGAGGACAAGAAGCCTTCAATTATAACTTCGACAGGCGCACGGAGTCACCAATATCTGCAAGCAGGACAGAGAGAACAAATAGAATAAATTATACCTATTGAGGCAGACAGACTTGCCATGTTTCCTGATCCAATCCTAACGCCTTTGGTGGCTACTATTTACTATACATACATGCCAAAGATTCCTCCCACCTGCGCCGAATATGCATTCATGTGCGACATTATCTCCCCCACCACTAGATATAGCTAACCTTGGTCGCCATCCCCATTGTCCCCCTGATCTTCCCCCACATCCCCCGCAGCCTATCTTTTACCGCCCGGTTTCCCAGGGCAAGCAAGATGAGCACCGCAAATGCTATCGTCCGCAGCACCGAGCCTGGGTTATTGAGTAGCGTCGACGCAAGAACCTTAATCAGCTGCTGGAAGTTGCCCATCACAGCGGTGGCGCGCTGAATCAAGTTCGGCGGCGGTGTCGCAGCGCGTTGGCCCGGCCCAGAAGGCCTTGTCGTGTGCGCCACTCTGGATTTAATAGCTCCCTTCTTCGGCGCTGCCGCATTTCTAGACGGCGACGATTTCCCACTCGCTGAGCCATTAGCCTTCCCGTTCGCCGACCCATTGCTCTGCACCGGATGTGACGAATCAACGCCGTAATCAACCTCGCTCCCCGCCCTGTTACTGCGCGTCTCTTCCATCCTACGCGCCTCGCGCTGCTCCTCTAGCCTGCGCGCCTCACGTTCTTCGCTCTCGATACGCCGCCTCCTCGCCTCCTCAAGGTCAGCCTGTAGCTTCTCCTCCTTCTCCCTCGCGAGGTCCTGTTCACGCTGTGCCGCCTCCTCGCGCTCATCCTCCAGGCTCTGGAGGGCAGCTAGGAAAGCATCACGGCGCTCCTCGTCGAGCACTTCGGACGCGGAGATGAATTCCCGTGCGTAGTCCCACTCATCGTTGCGTAGGAGGACGTGCAGGGTGTAGAGCTCGAGGATCTTAACCCGTGCGTTGAGGTCGCGTGGGGTGTCGGTGCCGACGCTGCGGGTGGGACTGGCGCCGCGGACGGAGGATTCATTGAAGCGGCCTGTGAGGTCGAGATTGGGAGTGCGTGCTGCCGCGAGGTAGGCTTCGAGACGTTGCTGGTTGAGCTTCTGGGTGCGGGCATGGGCAAGGAGAAGGGTGGCTCTAGAAGGGGGTTAGCATGTGATTTGGGGGGTGGAAGATGGAGGGGAACGAACAGATTAATGACAACGTCGGCGTCAACGTCGCCTTCGATTCCGCGGTATCCATTCTGGACTACCTCTTCCCAGACGATGCCGTCACGAACTTTGGTGACGAGGTTGCGCCATTCTTGAGTGCCGAAGGCGGCTTTGCCCTCCTCGCCGTCCAGCTCAACAATGGCGTTTAAGATGGTGAGGTATAAACTCCAGACCTTGATCCTGGTTGTCCGTGAGGATTTGGCAATTGGTGCTAGGTCTACAACCGAGACGTTGCCATTTGAGTCCGTGGTCGTCGGCGCCGTGATCACAGGAATGATGGTAGATAACGACTCCGGCAATCGACGCGTCAGGAATAAGGTTGAGGACTGCCGGTAGATCTTTGAGATCTGAGAGGAGCCATGTCGTGAAGATGTCGAGCTCGCCATTGAAGCCGAGAGTAATTGTGAGGATGATAAGGATGAGGATCCGGAATCGTTGGGAGGGAGGAGTGAAGGAGTGGACCCATTAAAAGCCATTGTTTAGCGTGTAGGGCATCTGGGGAAGACGCACGAGGCCGAGGAGATTAGAGGGGACGGGGATGAGGCCCTTCAGTCGTTAGCTCCGAGGAATGGATGGGGAGAATCTGGAGATCTCTCGGATTGTTAGCAGGTGATCGCGTACTGGAGCCTCGGCAATTTGGACATTACATCGGACCAAGCCGAACCACCAACCAAATCGCGGGTCACGTGGTATGCGATTGTGACTTGTAATTTATGCCGTCCATGCACTACATGCACGTATGCATGGAAGGCACCGTTAACAAGTTCTAACCATAACTTTATTTGCTTGATGTCGAAACGTGAGTGCTGGCAAAACAATGTTCAGGAAAGTCAAACATTTCTCCCCAAATTCCATTTATTTCTCCTCTGCTGCACTCAGACCCATGAGCTCATTCTTGCTGTACTTAGAGTAATGAAGCACGTCTTTTATATCCCTTGAAGTTCACACGCGTCAGCACTCGTGATATAAGTTGTGTGTATTTTCATTCTCAAAACAGCCTCACAGCACCCTCACAACTACCTCACGGCTTGGGTGTCTTTTATTGTTCCTCGTCCCATGCTAGATCGACCCAAGTGACGTGCGACCTTCAACACCTAACATTGATACAACCCTCAAAACATATGCCACGAAGGGAAGGTACTCCGATCAACTTCCATCACTATGGAGGTCGACCAGCATCACTTCTGGCACGAGCTGCTGCCCATTCTAAAGACCGTTTCCACTGCAAGCTTCGTCACCGTTGATGTGGAGATGAGTGGGATCTCAACCAAGTCACGCTACTCACCTAGTGGACGATTCAATGACATCGGCAAGCCGTCACTCCAACAACAATATGAGGATACGAAAGAAGCAGCGGAGAGATATCAGGTCCTGCAGATTGGCCTGACGTGCGTGGAAGAAGATCGGAAGAATGGTCAGTCCTCGTCAGCTGGGCATGACGAGACAGGGGTACGCTCCATTTCAGTAAACTGACAGGCCGTAGGAGTTTACACAGCTCGCCCATACAACTTCAACATTAATCCATTGCTGGAAGATGGAGATAAGCTTGATATCTACCGCGATATCACACTCTCGTCAAGCTCGATGCATTTTCTAAGGAAGAACTGCTTCGACATTGGCGCCGTATTCACAAAAGGGATATCATATATCTCCCGGAAGGAGCAGATCCAGGCCCGTCAAGCTTTCCTGGAGCGCCAAAACCGAAACAGCACAATCCCGGATATAGAGATTAGCCCTAGCGACCATGCCACTCTTAACTTCTACCGCAACGTCAGACAACAGTTGCTGGATTGGACCGACCCCAAGAACAAGGCGGTAAGGGAGGCAATGGGATTTTACAATGTCTCTGTTCCGGGTGGACTCAATGGCTATCAGCGAAGACTGGTTTACCAACTTGTCAGGACCGAGTTTAAGAAGTATAGGGCGTTCTTGCCGAGGAAGAATGCCGATTTCGTGCAGGTTGAGAAGATAGACTTCGCGAAGGAGGCTAAAGTACGTGGACTACAGTTAAGTACAGGGGAGTCGCTGACATTTCTAGATTGCTGCTGGAAAGATCGTAACCAATGAAGCTCAGCTGTCCAAACAAGTTGGTACGTCGACTGTTTCTTTTTCTTGCTTCGATCTCAAACAACTCACATCAAATAGGCTTCCGATATATTTTTGAAGCTCTCGCTGGAGGCGATCTCTCTGGAATCGCCCCAAACTGGTTCTGTGTCAACTCTGCCGGCGAAACTGCCTTCATTGACACCTCCATAAAAAAGGTTGAGCTAGCCAGTCTCAGCAAAGCCCTGACATCCAAATCCCGTGTTCTTGTCGGGCATAACCTCTTCACCGATCTCATATTCCTCTACCACACCTTCATTGGAGATCTCCCCCAAACTGTCGCCGAATTCCAGGAGAAGATCCACGCACTCTTCCCCATGGTTATCGATACGAAATACATGGCCACCCGTGAAGCTCTCGTCGACTCGCGTCAATCGTCCAGCCTCCAAGACCTCCATCAAGATCTAAAATCACAGCACACCGTTCGAATCTGCCTCCCTGAGGGGTTCAGATCCTACCAGACTTGCCACAAACTCCATGAAGCAGCTTACGACAGCTATCTCACTGCACAGATCTTCCTCAAGCTCGCGGCGAAGTTAGATAGCGGCCTGTCAAACCGTATCACCACCACATATGCTGTCGACCCGCTGGCGCCATGCGCTGGATATGCTGATATTATCAGCTCGGATGAGGATGGTGGAGTCCCGCTCAATCCTCGGCCAGGAATTCTTCGCTCGGCAAACCGGTTCGATATTCTCAGTGAGGCGAGCCCTGTTAAGAAGAAGGCCAGACAAGCAAGCTTGATGGACTCGGATATCGAAGACGACATGACTGGCTCGCCGCCGCATGCGCAAGATAGTGTGTCTACGGGTGCGGCCCTCGCAAACGACTTTGTGCCGCCCCTTACAGCACCGTTTTGGCGGGTCTATGCCAATAAGCTGCGCGTGTATGGGACGCTGGATGAGGTGTGCGATCTGGATGGCGGTGATGGGGGAAAGTTAGCACAAGTGGATTAAAGCGTTGCGGATCAGGAATTTGGTGCTTTTTTCAGGGGTTGGAGATTAGGTGTGAATGGGAAAGGCGGGCGATATGGAGTTCCAAGGGAGGACTGGCCAGGGATTCCTGCGGGCGTTGCGAAGTAGCGGATTGGCGGCATGGTGCCGCTTAAACCTAGATGACAGGGAGTAAACAGTTCAGGGGTAGCTCCAGGCCGTAGATATGACTCAAACGATATACACTCTCTTGAACTCTCACATTGCCACAGAAGAGCCCCTCTTGTTATCTGTGCTGCCCAAATGCCTGGAGAAGAGCAGTAAATATCACAGAGATACAAAAAGATGAAATGTGCGTTCAGTATAAGGGGTAGACTTCATTCAGCATTGTGGAGCCCAGCCCGGACAGTCCTCGAGGAACCAAAAGCAACTATATAACAAGAACCACGTCGTTTTTGCTGTCGTTAGGGTTAACGACAAGATAAGACACTACAATGGACGGACGGGAGAGGAGAAAGCCAGGTATTGCGGTTGTCGTTGACAAGGCTGCTGAAATCCGTGGGACAATCCGTTCAATCCTTGAATGCAGGCATTACAGCTGCCTAATTCTTGATGTCGGTAGTTCCTACTGTTGTCGGTTCTTCCTACTGTCGTCGGTTCTTCATACCGACATTGTTATTGTCGTTCAACGACAGCTGCGGTTCCGGTCCGCAGCTTTGGCGCCATCCTCGAGCCCTCTTAAAATAATTATGGCTGCAATTGCTTTTGATAACCCGTCAACTCTTAATATCGACTGTGGCAGCTGTGACACATGAGCGGCCAAGGGCCTCTAGGGTGTAAATGATATATAATATATACAGTTGCTGTGGGCAACTCAAGCAATCACATGGTCTCAGGTTATCGTACGCTGGCACTGAAATCTGAAATCTTGCAAGATAGACATGATACACCGTAATGTTGACAATATGATACACTCTCTATTCTACAAGTCTTCACCTCCACCCATACACGTCCATATCCTCCTCCCAGTCTACCTCGCAGCCATCATATTCTTAACATGGCTGAAGTATTTCGGGCCAACGTGTCCCTGCACCTCCTCCTTCGTCAGCCACTTCCAGTCGGTAATGCCGAACGCATTCTCCTTCAAGTCCGCCTGTCCGGCCATAATGCGGCCCTTCATGAAGAAGGTCTTCTCGCCCTGCTTCGTAATCGCCGAGTCGCCGCCGAGATGCGGCTTCGAAATGTAGTGTCCGATAGGCACGTGGCCTACGATCCAGGTGTTCATGTTCATGCCCGCTGACTGGACGAGCACACGTTCCGCAGCCTGTTGAAGTAGTAGTTAGTATATGCTTTTATACACCCCAAAACGACCTCTCAATGGACATTAACATACCTGGTGCAAGTTCTCCCTGCCAACAAGCTCACCCGAAGGGAACGTCCACTTCCCCTCCTTGTTCTTGACAACCAAGTACAGCGTCCTCGTCAGCTTCCTGTCGAGCCTCTTAACATCCTTCTTCGTATCCGCCTCGGTATATCTCTCCTGTGGAATCTCCACCACCTCCTCCTCCTCCGCACCCGCCTCCTCAGCACTAAGCCCACGGTTCATCGCATCCTCCACTAGCGCCTCCCTCGTCGCCTTCTTCTCGCTAATCCTATCACCCACCATCACCTCATCATTCCACCCGGTCTCACTATACGGGTTATACGCGCCGAGATCCCTCGCGGGCGTCCCACCGCGCGTAGCCGCCTTGCGCTTCCACGCCGAGTCGAGCGGCGTGTCCTTCTTGAAGTAAAAGTACCGCGAGAAGGGCATAGCGAGACGCTCATTCAGTCGGCGCTGGTAGAAGAAGAATGCCGACTCGAAGGGGTGGAGCGGCTGCGTGAGCAAGGGGGGGCGCGAAAGGCAGATCCCCGACTTGATGGTGTACGGGGCGAGCTCGGTGGCGGGCGCTGGGGAGGCGGAGGGAGTGGGCTCGGAGGGCTTGAGTTGCGCGGCGGCGGCGGCGTAGGTGCGGCGGGAGGGGAGGGAGGAGATGCAGGTGTTGCAGAGACGGGGGTTTTTCGTTGCTCCTGGGGAGATGGGTTAGTTGCTGTGCATGCGGTGACGGTCTGTCTGTTGGCATTGAGTTGGATGGGACATACTTATGAGCGAGGCCGCAGCCTCACTTCCTCTACTTGATGCCGCCATCTTGGTATCGTCTTGCTCGAGCCTGTGGTGGTGCTCTTGCTCTGCACCAAGTCTACCCAGGGACGTCCAGAGACACAAGCTCAACTTTCTTAACTTTATTTGCGCTATTCCATATCCATACTAGCGGTAATTTGCCAAAAGTGCCACGCTAAGTCACGTGTTAACCGAGAAATAATTCTTCCTACAAAAGACGCGAGTGGGGGAGCTTCTTTCTTCTTCAATCCATGGCACCTTTTCCTTATCATCAAGACCTATTCCTCCGAGAATGTTTCGATCATTTATAGGTGCCTAGAAAGAATTACCTGCAGACTTTTTTTCGCTAGCGGTACCTGAGTTTTCCCTACATGGTACGGTTAGATAGATACTGCTGATATTCCATATCCTAAGAATACTGAATTTATATGTTTATATGCCTTGATTTCACGGTTTCTGCGTTGGTTTTGAGTGAGAATGTATGCATTGATCAACTATAAGTAGCCAGTTTGCTCGCAGGCATAAATCTGTCGTGTGTTGGCCAGAGCCACGGAGAGGTTGAAAGGCGTTCACAGTATTTCTACGCACAGACTTGGCATTCCTGTAGCTCAATGAAGATGTCACAAATGAGTTGCAGAAAGCAAATATTCGGTGTGTATATCGTAAAATGTCATTGAATTGGGATCCAACCATTCTACGAACTCGTATCTATCTAAAATATACACCATGAGCAGCGTCCTCGCATGCTCACCTTAATCGTTTAGTCGTAAAAAACCCCGTAACTCTAATGGCAAAGCCACATCTGGCAACCCGTGGGTATCCTATTTTAAATGCAAAGACGCCCATTGTACCGCCAAATTGTTAAACGCCATTCATAAGAGTATGCCCTAAAACACGCCAAATCGGCTTATGCAGAAAGCCCTTCGACGGCCTTGGCTACCTCAGCTGAGGCAACCTTCTCCCACGCTGACTTTTCATCATCGTTCAAGGCAGTAGGGTCGACTATCTTATCGTACAACATCCTTGAAACCAAACGGTTGACATCAGCATACTGTTCTTTCGTGATGCCAGACGGTTTCTTGTAGTGTGGGTCAAGTGCTTTCTTGACAATCTTTTGGATGCCTTCTTTGGCTTCGATGGAGATGGATTGGGTAGGAGAACTCTCTCCAGGGATGGGCTGTTGTGGCCTTCGGGGTTTCGGATGGCGGAGATGGCTAGCAGGCGGTGTGCTAGGTCTCGAGTGTCCATTCTCGGCTCTTGTCGGCCTCTCTGGAGGCGAGCGATTGGGAGAATAGTCGGCTGGGGGGTAGATTGGCTCAACTCTAGAGCTGAGTGACAATGGAGATCCAGATCTACGGATGCCATTGGGCGGCGGTGTCAATGACATGGCGCGAGGTGTAGAGTAGCTGCTGGTGGCTGGCGACAAAACAGGAGATGAGTGCTCGGCCGCGGGGCTCGTAGCATTTGTGTTGACGAATATGTGCTCATTGTTGTCGCTGTCGTCTTCCTTGGCCGCACTCATTTCAACTTCCTTTAATAGCGATGAGAGGAATGACGGTGCCGCTGCTGCAGCTGGTGTCGTTGCAGTTGGGCCACTGGGGGTAGTTGGCCGGCGAGCTGCAGGCGCGACCGGTCTGCGGTGGCCACTTGGCCGCTGCGATTCTGAGTTTGCATCGGACGAGGATCCTGCTGTATTCTCCATTACTCGACGGGTACGAGGACGCTTCAGTTTGCGTTCCGGCTCGCTGGTTGCCGGTTCCCTAGGGGACCGTGTCGTAGATCGCGACTTCCGTTTCCGAGTGGGAGTTCCAGAATTCTCTGCTTCACGGACTCTATCATATGTTTCCCATGCTCTTCGCTCTTCATCAGACTCTCTTGGTGCTGGTGGCTCAACTCTGTTGTGCAATATTGATCGCGCCGAGTTCCTGAAAACCTCTCTTGCGCCCTGGCGACTAGCGATCGCGAGGCGTTGCTGCCACTGCTGTAGCTCACGGCGCTCTCGTTCTGTGCGACGCTGGGCCTGTCGATATGCCTGCAGAGAGTTGTCTTCGTCATAGTCGATATCCAGCTCCAAGGCGTCATAAATGCGATCACTGATTTGGTTCCAAGCGCCCTGCCATGCTTCTGTGCGGTTACGGCGTCTTGAACGTGCCTGTCGAACCTGGGCCTGTGTGCGCTCATTGTTCCTGCGGCGAGTTCCACCAAATGCCATGGGCGGCTCGGCACTACGAGCATTTGCGCCCTCGTGTTCACACTCCATGCAAAACCAATGCCCATGAGGAACGCTATCAAGACCAACACAATATGTGTGGTATGGCGCATCGCATGCATCGCACAGCAATAGGACTTCTTCATCTTCAGAGCTGGCACATATTGGGCATGGCCTTGACAACTCCTCCTCTTGTGCCTGATCCTCAATCCAAGCAAGTGGATCAAAGTCGGCAACTTGCTTTTTATCTTCGACTGTGTACGTAGAGAGTATCGGGCCTGTAGCAGAGAGTTAGTAGTGTGTTCTGGAGTAATTTGGAAGGTGTGGGAGGCGTGGGGGCCAGGGTAGTAAGACTCACCAGACGTTTTGTCATGGACCTCGACAAGGTTGAATTGCTGGCGGCAAATGGGACAGCTGTTTGCTTTTTGGATCCATTCTTTCAGACATGAATCATGCAGTATATGCCCACAGGTTTGTATAACTGCAAGTAATTGTTGGGTGTCGGCGTGGTGGTTGTGAGCTGTGGTGGCGGCGAGATCGTCAAGTTCGGATTTGACTATAACTTCAGACTCGACGATGTCTCCCTTGGGAGGTAAGGCATCGTCGACGTCCAAAACGTCGAGGCAGACAATACACTGATCAGCCATGCCGATAGGGTACAGTAGAAAAGTCGTCGATGTTTTGTAGAGTTGAAGAAGTCATAAAGGTGACTTTTGGCTTTGGGGTGAATTTAATATGTTTCTTTCTTGGAGATCCGATAGCGAACAAGCAGCGGGAGTGAGATAGGACGGGGCGTTGGAGGGTAAGAGAGGCGGCGGAGTAAGGAACTGGGCGGGCGATGGGTTAATGCGGATACGCTAGCGCATGCGGGAAGCGAGTCCAATTGAGAAGATCTCCCCCTCCAAAAGCGAGGCGCATGGACGAATTGTCGCCTGGAGGCGGTGACCGCTGGGTGACCACGGTTGAAAAGTGTGGTGTGTCGTGGATGCGTGGTGTGGCTCGTATGAGAGCAAATGTGCCAAACTGACTGTTCAGGTCGACCAGCTTTCCCAACTTTCCCAACTTTCCACCACTCTCTATGCTTGTAGAATATGCGGCCGTTATTTCCTGTTTTGCTTGTCTTGCCTGTCTTTGCCTGTTATATTGTACAGTACTGCTGTTTTTTACTGTAACGGCAGGACTGCAGCAGAAGTGCAGGAGTGCAGGAAAGACTGCAGGACAGAATGTACACTTGGCAACGCAAGGAAGTCGTGACCACCTCTTCTGCCTGTCTGCCTGCCTGCCTGTAAATGTACTGTACTGGGTTTTGTTACGGTACTGTACCGCCACGACCTGTTGCGGGCCTTCTCTTGTCCTGTGTAGTGACGGTGACAGGCGCTTGTGTGTTTGTCCCGTGCGTTTGTCCGTGGTCGCCGTTGTGGCCGGTGCAACAGCAGGAACAGGATCCGATCGATGTTCCCCCTGCAAACCACAGATCTACTACTGCTGAAAAACGAAACAGACGTAATCTTTGAAACACTTTGCACCTGAGGACAAGACGTGTGAGCCTTTGCTTGACTCTTGTAACTCTCCACGGGTCTGCACGCGCCCTAGTGCGGCCACCTTGAAGGGCAGCTATGACCAGCTATTGAACGGCTATTACCTGTTCGGGTCATCAAAGATTGTTTTCCCGGGGTGATTATCCAATCCCAGCGCGGAAGGTAGAATGTGACCTGAACGGGTCTGTCTTTCAGCTCTGGAGGCTAAGAACGACCCTATGACACTTGCATGTTCTTGAGCCTTAGACATGTGGCCAGCACGTGATTTAATGAGGGATTGATCAAACCATCACAAGAATTGCCCGTCTGGCAAACTGGGGTTAAGACTTGGATATATACATCATGGAAAAAGGTGTGAGTCAGAGATGAGTTGTCGAGATAAGAGTCCGTGAACTTCGGATGGGTGGGAGAGGGAGAATATAGGTAGCCATCTGCCTCGCTGCAGCTTGTGTGGCCATATCGAAGCACATGACCTGGAAATTGCTAGCCAAATCCAACCAGGAAGGGAAGGCAAGACCATACCAATATGTTCACCGAGTCCAGTTTGAACTCGCGCCATTGCGACCCAAGCTCTCTGATCTGGTGGTAATATCGGTACTCGTATTGCCATTGCCTTTGCCATTGCTGTGTACCGTCATCGATAGCCGTGGCATAGAGGCAGTCGACTGCCTCAAGGCTATGTTGCAACCGTAACACAGGCAGCCACCCGGTCGTTTTGTAGTGCGGCGAGCACCCCTCGGTTCCTATAAGCATATTATCCACGTCATCCACCCTCTCCCATTTCATTCATATCACGTTATCAATAGCAGCAAGGAGCCGACCAAGTCTGACTCTCAGTAAGAGTATCGTGACTCGCAGCGAGGTATTTTGATTGATTTCATTGAGACCCTATCGCAGCCATGATCGAAGTCCGCATCGACAAAATATCGGTTCTCATCCGGAGGGACCGATCCCATGCACCAGCAAATGTATCCACAACAATGTCATCCCATCTAAACCTCAGCAATTTCCCTCAGACGGCGGAGCGTGGAACGCATGGCAGCGGCGGCTGGGGTGCTGTATCGATTTCCGTTAGTATTTCCACTCAGGTAGGCTCGATGGAGCAGTTTTTGTGAGATGAGGGGCACATACGAAACGACGTAAGCGCCTCCAGCGACGGTCTTCTTGCACGACTTGCAGTCCCAGATTCCGACAGAGTGGCGTCTAACAGTGGTCTTTCCGCAGAACGTGCAGACGTATCTGGCGTGCTGTGTGATTTCCATCTTCTTGACCTGCTTACGGAGGGAAGCACCGTATCTGTGGGAAGAGAACAGTCAGCGCCGGTTCTTCTCATATCTCCTTGGCATGGCCGATTGGTAAATTGCGTCCGAAGCTGAGAGGTATTTCGAATGGTGTGCTGCTTGTATTGTTTCGGTCGTGCCCAAATGGTCCTCGTGGGATCCCACTTGTCGAAAACGTCGAAAACGTCGCGAGAGAGTATATTGTCGTCGAGGGGTTCTGCTCCTGGGTTTCTTAAACGTACCTAGTACCGTACTTGCCGGTAACTCCGACCTTCTTGGTGCGTTTGGTCATCTTGGCTGTGGTTTGGCGGTGATGAACAAGTCGTTGATGTTCTTTGTCGCTGGGCCGTCTGCTCTGATTTCGGTGTTCCTCGATAGCATTTCGCGAGATCTTTTTTAGTGAGCCCTAATCTTGAAATTGCGGCCTTAGCTGCCTTAAATTTCGATTGAGCGAGCACACCAAACGGGAACGCAAAATTAGCTGTGAGCCACAAAAAGTGGGGAATCATGTGCGACCAACTGGATCAGCAGTGCGAGACGGACAAACAAACATTACATAATCAGACTGTACAGTAAGATACGAAACAAAGCCAAGATATGATCCATCAATAGATCCAGGCCCCAGGTACCACCAATTCCTCTTTTGAACAGAGAAAATATGAGGTCCCGTCTCCTAATATTTGTACTCTTCCTGAGTTAACCTTCCTTCAATTCGCGCCATTTCCTTTCACGATTGAAATTGTACGTATTGGCGATATAAGGTACACGCGTAGATATATGAGAGCGCTCTCTTTGCACATCACGGTCATTCAAGATGTCTACCCGCCAATATGACATCGTTCTCTGGGGTGCTACTGGCTACACCGGAGGATGGACGGCTAAACACATCGCGAGATCCTATCCCAGCGACATCAGATGGGCTATTGCTGGGCGATCGGAATTGAAGCTGAAAGCTGTAGCCGAATCATGTGCGAAGATTAACCCCGACAGGGTGCAGCCTTGTAAGACCAGTCAAAAAGCGGCGCTTCAACTCCTCCTGGCGATATCTCCGGGCGACTGGGTATCGTTGGACAGGAGCGGCCATTGTTGGTTCTGGCTAACAATCCTTTGTAGCAATTGAAATCTGCAACCTGGATGAGTCCGAGCTTGCCGATTTGGCAAGGAAAACGACGGTCCTCATCGCTACTGTTGGACCATTTTGCCTATATGGCGAGCCGGCACTAAAGGCCTGCGCCGAGAATGGCACGCACTACTTGGACATCACGGGTGAGATTCCCTGGGTCCTGAGTATGGCCGAGAAGTATGAGAAGGTGGCAAAGACTACAGGAGCTGTTCTTATATCGCAGTCTGCTGTTGAGTCGTTACCGCCGGATCTAGTGGCATATGCAGTGGTAAAGCGCATCCACGAAGAACTGTCCACGACGACGCGTGAAATTATCTTCTCCGTGGACGACATCAAGTACGTCTTCTTCCTTTCAGGCTATCAACGATCTCTAAATCTACCTATTCTCTACTGTCACGTGGCATTTCTCGAAATCATCACTAATCGCATATAGGAGCACATTCTCTGGCGGGACCTTGCACTCGATTCTGGAAGTCGTAGACCAGTTCAGCATTCCGGATCTCCGTCGTCTCAAGAAACCCTTCCTGCATTCCCCGATCCCCGGACCCACGGCGCCAAAGACGCAGTCAGCATGGACAAACATCTTTGGAGTACGCGAGCATCCTGATCTGGGGATTTTGACTACTTACTTCGGAGCAACAAGCGACGTGCCCATTGTGGAGAGGTCATGGGGTCTTATTGGCGACGGGAAGGTCTATGGACCGAACTTCAGATTCTCAGAGTACGCTAGGACTAAGAGCCTTCTCCTTGCGGTATTCATACACTCTGTTATGACGATTGGGACGATTCTACTGAAGCTCCCTGGAGCCACGTGGGCGGTGCGTAAAGTGATACCTCCGCGAGGATATGGAGCCACGGAGGAGGAAACGAAAAGCCATTTTGCGGAGTATCGCGCGGTGGGACGACCGAACTCCGACACAACGGCAAGGGCACATGCGAGGGTTAGATACGACGGCGGCCTCTATGAAAGTAAGCACTCCAGCCTCGGTGCACTCATACTCTGTAAAGGGCGAATGATGATTATACGCACGGTGCATTGCTAACCTTCATCCCAGTGTCTGGTCTCTTAGTATCCCAGGCTGCCCTTACCCTCCTAAAAGACGACGTAACGGCGAAGAAGCTCGGTGGAGGCTTCATGACCCCCGCAACTCTGGGCCAACCTCTCATAGACCGCCTTGCCGGTTTGGGATTCAAGATTGACGTGAGGATGGAGGACATGGAAGAAAAGATATGACGAAAGGATCTATCTTGTCATCAGCGAAGGTATGATCTACGAATCAACGATTGTGTGTTTTAGCATGGCGGTGAAAATTTGTGAGTAATATATTAGATTTGCGGCATATAAAATAGCATAGAGTAATTTTAGATTATATCCATTGGGTGCGAATGTTAATCAATTTCAAATTTCAGGGTCTTGGTTTTTAATCTAATAGCAAAATTAGCATTAAACGCAACAAACTGCCTTTTAATAATAATCCAACATTGTTAATATCTGTCTCAGACGCGGTATCGTTGCATTATCACGATGTTTTGACAATAATCTGCCAAATAGCAGCCCATATATTTTAGCCGAGCGTATTATGTGACAATGACAACACCTCAAAGCCACGATACCCCCGCAGGTCAAACAACTGCATTTCAAGACTATTCTGGCTGATACTGGCAGCGCGGTAAACTAAAATTCCAATGACCTCCCCTCACAGATGTATTAAGCTAGCCCGTCTCAGTTGCCTCCACAGCCGTTTGACTGCCCATCATATATCATCACCACCGCACCATGATGACACTATGGCACTCTCATTTCAAATAGCTTAAACAATGCCTCTTGACCTCCCCATAACATATTTATTATCTGCGCACATACCCGAGGAGAAGCGCCTGCAGCTCGAAGATGAGATCCCTAATCTGACTTATGACATCACCGAGGCCAAGCTGGTGCTTGGGAAGGTAGCGACGAAGCAGAGGGCTGAGTTTGAGCTGAGGAGGAGGAAGCTATGGACGGAGGAAGTGAAGGCGAGCGAGGGTCGAGAGGGGGATCCAGTAGAAGACCAGAGGAACGGTGGAAGGAGCCAGGAGGAGGGACCTGCGAGGAAGAAGAGACGCACTGATCCAAGCAAGATACCTGATCACGTGGAGGTTGTGGTTCTCGATTCAAGCAGCGAGTCTGAAGATGAAGGAGATGAAAATGAAAAGAGGAACACTAGAGGAAGGAGTGGAAGCAGCACGCAGTCCGAAGATGTGCAGAGCCCACCGCAGAGTAGTCCGAAACGAGAGATTACCAGCAGTCCCCCGAGAGAGGAATCACCGCATACACCCAGAACGCCCACTGCCAGCCAAGAAGGGCCAGGATTTACTGGGAATGACACAATCAAAGTTGTGAAACTATCTTGGTTCGAGGAAAGCGTAGCGGCCGGACACATGCTGCCACTTGATGGGTACATAGTATATGAGGGACGACGAGTAGAAGCTCCAAAACAACGCAATGCTTTGAAGGTATGCCTCCTGGCCCAAGTGAAATATCAAAGTAATAACCAAATTCCAGCCACCCAAAAGTCCATTACCAGGGGAAATTATTGCTCGCGCCCAGAGCGACTCGCCGCACGCTTCCTCGTCCCCGTTCTCAAGACGCACCCAACAATCTCCACCTTCTCAGGCATATGTGACACGTCCCACAACACTCATCCGTCAAACAACCTCTGAGCACGATAACCCCCCAGAACTACCCCCTATTCCAGATTATCTGAAAACGAGTTACTCTTGCCAACGCCCGACCCCTCTCTACACCCTCAACGACCCCTTTATTGAATTCCTCGTCCGCATCCGCCAGTCACGTATCCTAACTCATGACGAGGTGGGCGTTCGCGCATATTCCACCTCAATTGCTTCACTGGCTGCGTATCCTCATACAATCTCGACGGCCGAGGAGGTCCTCCACCTACCAGGGTGCTCCGAGAGAATAGCCGCACTATGGCAGGAGTTCAATGACACCGGCCATATAGGTGCAGTGGACGACATTGACAACGATCCGGAGATGCAGACGCTGAATCTGTTCTATGAAATCTGGGGCGTTGGCCCGAAGGGAGCTAGAGATTTCTACTACAGAAAGGGATGGAGAGACCTAGACGACGTGGTGGAGTTTGGATGGAACAGTCTATCACGGGTGCAACAGATAGGTGTGAAATACTACGAAGAGTTTCTGCAAAAGATTCCCCGCGACGAAGTCGAGCATATAGGCGCCGTCATCCTCGAGGCTGCGAACCACGTCGCCCCGGGCTGCCAAATGACTATCGTCGGCGGACACCGACGTGGCAAGCCAGCGAGTGGCGATGTGGATGTTGTCGTCAGTCATCCTGATGAGACAGTAACGCTATACCTCGTCCAACGCATAGTCGAGGAGATTGAGCGTCGGGAGTGGATTACACACACTCTACTACTGTCGACCGCGAACTCAGAACGTAACCAGACGCCCGTGAGCTGGAAAGGCGACATGGGGAATACCGGCAGCACATTTGGCGTGGGATTCGATACCCTTGACAAGGCGCTTGTGGTATGGCAGGACCCATCGTGGCCCTCGCGCGAGGAGGATTTGGCAGCAGACCCTCGGGCGAAGAATCCGAATGTGCACCGCAGAGTTGATATTATTGTTAGTCCATGGAGAACGGTCGGATGCGCTGTCGCGGGATGGACGAGCGGGACCACGTTTCAGCGCGATTTGAGGCGCTATGTGAAAGCGGTTTTGGGGTTGAAGTTTGATAGTAGTGGAGTGAGGAGGAGAAATGATGGGGCGTGGGTGGATTTGGAGGGGGGTGGGAAGGCACCGGATATGCTTACGGCGGAGAAGAGGGTGTTTGAGGGATTGGGGCTTGAGTGGAGGGAGCCGAGTGAGAGGTGTACGCGGTGAGGGAGGTGGTACTAATTGGATAGTATATGGAAGCAAATTAGTAATACCGTCACCTAAAGAACCATTTATAATAATTAAGGGTATCATTATGTTCATTAGACTTCCTAATATGCCATACTCTTTGCTCAGACGCCTACCACCCATATCTCCCACTCGCCTCCTTTCTGTTCGCATAACCCTTTGCAAAGCTCTCCTCCAATGCTTCCTTCTGGCTCACGGTTGCATTGAGAAGCTGCTTCAAGCTGTGCTTGCCTGGTGCAATGGAGCGGACGGGATTGTGCACCACCTGCTCGCCGGCATTGCGCAATTCCTCGTTATTCCGATATTCCTCGTCCGTATTGAAGTTTATGACCTTGCTGGCAGTGAGATTTCGCGAGCCTTGCCGCCCAAAGAGTTGGCGGCGCTCCGAGGCCGATAGCTGCAGATCGGATGCGATATTATCGAGGGAATTGGAGGTTGTAGATGCTGGCGCAGCTGCTTGGGCAGCAGGTCGGGGGACAGTGTGATGGGACTCCGCGTCGTTGTATTGGTCTTCGTAGTAAGGATTTGTGACGGTTTCGGGCTCCTCTTCTTCGGGTTTTGTGCCGTATAACATAGGTTGATACTCTCCACTTCGTGCAGGAGCAATATCGTCATCTGTATCCTGGGGTACAGAGAAAAGTGAGACCTTTGGCTGTGGTGCCTTTGGCGCCTCTGACGTCGCAATAGATGGCCCTGCTGGAGCCAGATCCTCTGTTGATTTGGGTGTAATAACTGGCTTCTTCTTCTTTTGTGGTTTCCTAGCCACTGATAAAGGCTTGAACATCAACGGCTTCCCAACCAACTTCACGTCCGCTGCCGGTACTTGCGCCGACGAAATCGGTGGCGGTAGACCTATGCTGCTCTCCCCACCCTTTTTATCTTCATGACCATCGTATTTATCTTCATTGTCGTAAACAGGCTCTGGATTTCGACTGAATGCTGGCGCTGCTCCAGTCTTCAAACTGACTCCAGAGCCAAGCCCGCCACCTCTTGTATTTCCGCTTGCGCCACCTCCCAAGGTCTTTGGTGCTGCCGCTCCCGTCTTTTTGGGTGCAGGCAGGAAAGAGTTAAAGCCGCCGAATGTGCCTCCTCCGCTGGTCTTTGCGCGCTTCGCTGGTGGCTCATCGTTAGTCGGCGCCGCCGTAGGTAAGGATACCTTTATTTTCCCTGGGTTTGAACGATCGACGACTTTTTGAACTGGCGCCTTGACGGGCTTCTTTGACTGTGAAACCTGCTCATTGTCCGAAGAATCGGAGTCTGAGTAGTCAACTAAACCCATGTTATTGTGAAGTGAGGTGGCGTTGGTTAAGAAAGATTTCGAGTGGCACCTGGGATCGTGACCCTAGTAGCCCGCATATGCGATAAGGCTGCGTGCCTATCTGCGCGCCTCGTTGCTGCGGCTGCGACGGACGACGACGACAACCCCCCCAAACACCAGCCCAAGAAGCTTTGAATCTGCTGTCGCAACGTGTTGCTATAAGTAACAATGTTACTGTGAGGATATATACAACACCATGTCTGTTATACAAGTGGAAGAGTACGTGCATGCCCATCCCCATTGTCTATCATCCCATCGGACTCGTGAATCACTTCCCTGGATGAACACCATCACTAACAAACCTTCAGTCTTGTTTCATACCAGCTTCGCTCCAACTACTTGAATACTGTTAAAGATGGTGTTGGTGAACGTCTTATTACTCTCAATGATGCATTTCTCAATACTCCTGGCTTCAAGGCCGCTGGATGGCGCCAGAACCCCTCACACGTGAAGCGAACACACTCACCTCCGATACCTACCGCGATAACCTCTGAATACTTCAAAGCCCCAAGATTTGGCCTACGCCCGACATCATCCCATGAAGAGTTTGAGGAAGGTGGCATGGTTACTGGCGAGGGCGCTGGAGATACTATGGGCCCTGGGATCGCTACAAAGAGGAGGAGACGGCGTGAACAGATGGAAGAAGAAGATAGCAGTGACCTCAGCGATGACAGCGACGAAGAAGAGCAGCGAGCTGCCCAACAAATCAAGTTTGCAAAGATGCCGGTACGGTTACGCTCTGGATCTTCCCCGATAAGGAATCCGAACTCGAAAGGCTCGCCCAATATGACGTCTCCTCCACGACAGCCTGGTGCTCGTCGTGGCTCACAGTCTGCCGTTGAAGCTGTCAAAGAAAGAGCAAGGCGCGATACCGTTACGAGCAGTGAAATGTCTTCTGAAAACGAGTTCGATAATTCCGGCTTTAAGAGACAGCAAGCGCAAGGGAAAGTCCCAACAAAGACTGGCAGGCGAGTGGACACATCCCAAGATGAGATGGAAGACTACTCATATGTGTCTGATATGTCTTCAGCCTTTGGAGACAGTGTGGACTCACAGTCAATCTTGGGCAGCGTCGAGGGCCGCACGTCGACCTCTTTAAACCACCACCCTATTGGTACGCTGCCTCGTAGCTTGGCAAAGATGTCCCTAAAAAAATCGAAGCCAGCACCGGCAGTCCTACAAGCACTGCCACCTCCTCGTCCTATCAGCTTTATACAGCCAAAGAGTCTTCTATCAGCTGCCATAAGTGCGAAGCGAACGAAGGCAGCAATGCCATTTGAGAAATTTGCGTCTTACTCTGGTCGTGGAGACCCGAATCCGCTGAGGCTGCGCATATGGGCGCCCTTTGCAACATCAAATGAGACGTTCTACGAAGTTCTTATCCGGCGAACTATACACGGCGGAGAAGCAGGGGATCGCCAGGTTACAGTAGCAGACCTGATTGGATTGAGTTTGAATAGGTATGCCGAGGAGAAGAAAGAGCCCGTACTAGCCGCAAAACAACTTAATGTCAACCGCTGGACACTCCGTTTAATTGAAGACGATGAGGTGGACTACGACTTCCCAGCTCTTGACCGCACGAAGCCCGTCGTGGCATTCACAACAGTGAACAACAAGGTGGCTCGTAGCCGCTCTGGGTCGTCATCTTATGACGAGTTTGCACTCGTTGAAGCCACAGAAGAGCAGTTCAAAGAGAATGAACAGCGCACTCCACAATTCCAGCAGGAATCCCCTGGGTCGGCCGGCGATGAAGAATTAACACCAGTCCCCAAAGTCTCTTCGTCCATCCCTTCCCTTGCTCCAACTCCTTCGCCACGAAATCCCGTCATAACTACCATGCCCAACATCCGCTCCAATACACTAGCAGACATGCCAGCTGCACCCATTCGCGGCAACGCAGCTCCCAGCGGTGCCCAGAAACTCCTACGCATTCACATCCATTCTCTCGATGCCTCTCCGGGGCAGCTGGTCACGCTCAATATAGCTACTACCACCTACCTTGCTGAAGTTCTCGACATTGTCTGCAAAAAGCGGCACCTCGACAAAGCAAACCACGTGCTCAAGCACTCTGGCTCAGGCACAGTCGTCCTTCTGGACCGCACCGTTGAGTCCATTGGTGCACGCACGGACCTGGACCTGTCACGCCGCCGCTTTGCCACCGACGGCCCCCTTACCATGTCTGGATCTCCCGCCTCCACATCCCCTCGCACCCCTCTCCGAGCCTCCTTTGACGCACCGTCTGCCACCGCTCTACGTAAGATGCGCAAGGGCGCTGCGGCGCCATCGGGGATGGCTGGGTCACCAATGCATCCACTTGCCCGTGAGGCGATGAAGCAGGATGAGGAAGGAAACCCAGAAAATTTCCGCAAGTACATCGTGTGGCGCCGGCAGCCAATGCGGTTTGTAGGAATGAATGAGCGGATGCTAGTCATTGATGGGGAGTATCTACATATCATGCCTGGTCCGAGCGGGAAGACCATGTTTGAGGGGAAGGGAGAGGGGAAGACAACGACCGTGCATTTTAGTAACGTGGTGGGGTGTAAGGTTACGAGGAGGCACCCAACGAATTTCAAGGTAAGAGATATTAATTAAACGGATAGATAAGCTCTGTAGATCAAGGCTAACTTGTATTGATAGGTCGTCCTCTACCGCGCCACAGAGACGAAACGATACGATTTCGAAGCCCGCTCCGCAGACGAAGCGGCAGAAATTGTCTTCGAGATCAAGAAGGGCCTGTTACCATACCATGATAGTTGAGTTTACTGTAGCGAGCGATCTGGCGTTTTGGCTGGCGGGAGTTTGGACCGGGAAGTCATACATGAACTGTACAGAATACAGCGTGGAGCAAACAATTGTGGCATAGTGTAGGAATATAACACCTGTCACATCTTGAAACTGCATCGGAGCGGACTGGAGCTATGGTGGGGGGAAGGGGGATGTTTGTGTGTGCCCTGTTTTTGACGCGAAAAGAGTCAGTTCATGGCACCAACCGCGTCTTTTGTTGATGTCTTTGGCGCGTTCACGCGTTACGGGGTTGAATTGAGGGCAACGGAGGGTTGCACTTGTTCATCCCAACAACATTGGACACACCCTTCGCGTCCCCAACAACATCCGTAACCCCTTTCATCCCTTTGCCACCCTTCGCCACCCTTTCCCTTCACCCTTTACCCTTCACCCATCCCTTAACTCCAAAAAACCATCCCATCATCACCTTTCATAAAACCAACGAGCCCGCACGTCAGCAAACGCGCTCCCCCTCCATTCCCCCCTATCACCACTCACCCCTCAACCCACCTTCCCAACCGCATCAACCCGCGCGCATATGTCCCCCGTCTGCCCGCCTATCCTCTATGAGCTCGCAATCTGAGTAAACAGAAAAGATTTTCTCGCAATGTCTCGCGGTGTCCTCTCCCCGCCCCACTATCCGCAGCACGGCGGCGGGGCCGGCGCGCGTCTAGATCGCCGATTGTCGATAAGGCACTCTGGCCGTTCGAGCGTTAAACGGGCAGTGTTTCTGCACAGGAACGCTTGACATGGATTGAGTCCTTGGGCTATGCTGGTGAGGCGGTGGTGCCAGCACAGCGATCGTGCGGGTGGAGTGGACATGTGGAGTCTGATTTGCAAATACCTGGCGGCGGATTGTGGGGAGCGGCGGAGCGAGGCAGATTATGGGATTTACAGAGGGCCTAGGTATGGGATTTGGGGATGTGTTGGGACGGGGAGGGGAGGATGTTGCCGCGGGTGTTGTTGGTTTGTTGGTGTTTTGAGGTGGGCGGTGGGATGGGCCTGGTTTCACTGAGGGTTCTGCTATGGGTCTCAGTCCGGGTTCCGGGTCGGGAGAAGGGGGGAGAGGGTGTGATGGGCGAGACAGAGGGTTTTGAAATCCTGGCTGGACCTCAAAACAAACTGGTTTTTGCGGGGAGTGAGAGTATGAAGACAAGAGAGAGAATGAGAGGTGATGTGAGGTAATTTATGGACAGATATCACTTTGGAGGCAGAGAGGTTTGGGGAAAAGCATCATGAAGTTGGTGAATGTGCACATAATACTCTACTGTGGAGTGGCCTCTGGCCGGTCGAATACGCTGGGCCAGGGTCGATTATTGTGTTCCCTTACTCCCAAAGACCCCGAAGGAGAAGGAATAGGCCCGAGAATGAATGGATATCCAGCGGGAGAGCTTGCTGTGTGAGAAATCTGTACTGTACACCACCAACAAGAATGTCAGCTGGATATTTGTCTACCATTCCACATTGCTATTGCTGGTGTTCCAGTTCGGTGGTTACAAGCTTTGTTGTTGTCACATCCATCTGTTCAGCTTCGGACATATGGTATAGCTGAATAGCTGACGATCTGTTGAAACTCAAATACTGGCAGCTTCAAATCCACCGCGGATTTCCCACTATTGATTGCATTATCGGGCGTCACATCATTGATAGTGTCGAGTTGATCAGTATTGCACATCCAACTCGCCAGACCCGCACTTACTCACCTTTCCTACCTCCTACCTCATATCGCACCACAATGAAGTTTCGCCACAGTACGTTTGGCCCACTACTACGGCAGCTGGTATGCACGGCGCAGGGGCACTATCGTAGAAGTTGACAAGAGCTGCATATCCAACACTGACCGGCCGCCATTCCATGTCTCATTACTGGCCAGTTGACGAGTCGTGGACCAGACGTTGATCTGTCACCTCCCCCCTGCAATCCCCAGCGCTTGCAAGCTCCCGCTCGCCGTGGACTGGCTGGGACGGACCGGGGAAAGAGCTGGGATCGCTGGGATAGGCTGTGTGATTGTGGAGGTGCACGGACGCGGCCGATCTATTTTTGATGTTTTGATGGGTTTGGGGCGGGGAGGAGTCGGGGAAGACGGCGAAAGAACGGTCAACCTCATGCAACATCACGGGCCTAAGTGATGATGTTAAAATAGCTGCAATGTGGACGATTAAGCGCTGCCATGGTCCTCCCCATAGCATTATGATGTTCTATATCGGTCGGTATGAGGTGAGTGATTTCCATTTTAAGATCACTGGGGAGAGGTGACAGGGACAGGCATAGGCCATGGCAACTGTGCTACGAAATACCTCTACTGTGCTGCACGATACAGTAAGTGGCTTCATCACAATGGAGCACACGCACCGTACCTGTCTCGGGGCTATCCAAAGGAGGCACACTGTGCATGCTGTACCATGTCGGGTATGTTGGTGAGGTTGCATCCCCGGGCTGTTGGAAGTGGAGAACCTGCATGTTTACTGGGTCTCTCCTCCTCGTCCACAGTGGCGGCCTGTTTCATCGGTGCTTAATTGTTTATTTTTGATACCTCAGTTGTTGTTTTGATCGCTCTGTTCCTGGTTCTTGGGGAATTTCGTTTCAAGATCTGCACTGTCTGCGTGATTTCTGGTTTCTCTGGTTTCTTATTAATATCCCGTCTGCCTTCCTCCTGGTTTCAACTCCATCCGTAACTTTTCACTAGGTCAGCGGCTTCATTACTTTTCTTCATTTGGGTATTTGATCTGGATTGTATCTCAAGTTAATTTCGGAGCTTTTACTATCTCCACCACACCCACTCCCAAAGAACTATCTACAGAGTCAATATGGCTATCCAAAAGTCTCGCATCTCGGGCCCCGTTGGAGTCGCTCCTACACCGAAGGTGAAGGCACATGAGCTTCCTTCAGAGCATACCGAGGCATTCGAATACATCTCCTCACGCTTGATCCGCAAACACATCAACCTCTCCCTAATACTCGTGCGGGATGACACCCCACTGCCGGCGGCTCCCAGCCCACCCCTAGAGCCAGAGTCTCCTCCATCGTCACCGAGCACATCGTTGTTCAGCCGTCTCTCGCCAACTCAATCCGCCTCCTCCTTTTCATCAGCCTCTTCCACTTCATCCACCTCGTCTGCCTCATCTGGCCCACCATCATGGCCACTGCCATCATCTACACCGACCTCACCTATCTCCCCACGCTCACCTCGCTCAGCACGCTCTCTCTTCCCCTCCCGCATCTTCTCGCTGCCTTCCTCACCACGTTTACCACGCTCCCCCACCACACACTCCACTCAATCTATGCCCTCATCGCCAGGGAAGGCGGCAGCATCCCTCACGCCTCTCACCATCCCCAGCGCCACTACCCCTCACCCTGTCATAACCCTTCTCCACGCCATTCCCCCAACTCCTAAAGCGGCCGCCACCCTCACCAAAATCCTCAACAAAGCCTCGCTCCGCTTCCCCTTCCGCTTTAATGTCCCCGCCGCCCAACCAACTCTTACCCACCGCTCTCTCCACCAAAACACCATTCTATTCTCATCTGAAGGCCTCACCCTCCTCTCCCTGGACCGCATCTACACCGTCAAGCATGCCTTGGCCACATACTCGCGTCTCCTCTCTACAGGCGCCCCTGCCCCTGCTATCGCAACGGCCCTCGCTCGGGCCATCAGCGAACTCCGGGCCCTTATCTTTGCGCAGTCCGGCCGCCCTGTAGCAAACTCTTACCTCCAGCGTGCATACGACCACCTGCGCGTATCTCCCTTTGCTCTGCGCGCTGTCAACGCTGCGTTCGCAGCGATGTACGCAGGGGCCTCTGTTCCCATCTCAGGGGTACAAGGAGAGGCACCGAGGTTAGCGGCGCCGCCGACGCCGAGGGAAAGGAGCGAGAGGACAAGGGGAAGTGGAGCTACGGTGAAGAGCTTTAGGGGGCCTTATTGTAGGGGGCCTGTTACGCCTGGGGGTTGGGGTGATATTACACCCGTGACGAGAGGAGAGTGGGGGTTTGTGGTTGGAGGGTTCAGGGGGACGGGAGCAGCGGTGGAGACCTTTTAAGGGGCTGTGGTGTGAGATGAATTAATGTGAAAAGGAAAAAAGCGATTGTATATATTTGGTTGCTTCTGGGCTGTATTAATAGCTTAACGAATTGAAATGTCGACATGCCAACACATCATACACGTTCTCCAATGCATCCACATGCACTATCACATAACCGCAACTAACCGCACCACGTCCACAGCCCATGCATGAACCATGCCAATAACCACTTGAGTAATATAACTTTTATTCCCACCTAACCTACACTAACACCCTACAATCCCAGGTATCACTCTCTACCACCCCATAACCATGGACAGACCAGTGTATCCAGTCAATCCCAACAGACCAAGCTGTCCAATCCACATGATCATACCACGGTAACGTCCCTTTCCACCACGTCCGAGCGACAAGTTCGAGTACCCAGTCATGTAAAGGTATCTTCCGAGCACCCAGACACCGCCGAGTCCAGCCGCGACGCGGGGGAACCCAACACCAGCGATCAGGAGCGAGGCGAGGACGGAGGGGTGGTTCTCGCCGAAGTTGGCGTGAGCGCGCTGCGCGCAGTTGAAGCGGTAGGCTAAGGGCGGAGGGTTAGCTTGTGTTCTGTGGCTCTGTAGTGCGGGGAGGGGGCGTACCATCATCGCTCTCCTTGGCCTGCTCGTTGGAGGCGTAGGCGGCGGGGTAGGCAATGGCAGCTGCCTTGCGGTATTTGCCAGTGTTGATGGAGTGGATGGTGTTGAGGATGAAGGTGGATGCAGCCGCGAGGATTACGTATCTGGATTGTGCGCGTTAGCTGCTGTCTCTACGCTTGCCATTATTTTTCCCATCTGATCAGCTCTGCGTTTTCTGCCGACTCTGATTTATCTCGTTTCTCTGTTCTGGTGCCCATCCTCGATGTGGCGCGTTCGTTCCAATGGCTGCGCCGTGGTGGGAGTTTGCGCCACATCGCGGACTCTGGCAGGAACAGAGATCGGGATTGGAGCGATTGGGAACGGAATTTGGGTTGCACAACATACCCGTAATCCTGCGAGAGGGTGAAGCTGACGGTAGACATATCTGCGGTAATGCGATTCTGTAGAATGTAGATTTGAGATGGAATTGGTGTTTTCTTGACTTGCTCCAAAAAAAACCAGGAACGGCAATGGTGGCTCCTCAATGTTTATAAGCAGCAACGGCTGTTGTGAAACTGCCACCCCTTCATCCGTTGCACCCCACATTGCTCCCCGTTCGGTCCCTCGGCGCAACCATGGCTCCGACTAGCACCCTGGGTTTTGTGGCCTAGACGCGGAGTTAGAGCGCTTTGTGTCGCTGGAAGGTCCGATGGAGTGTGGATCGGCTGTTGCGAGGAAAAATTGCGTCCGAACCCCAAAGGAGTAGAAGGCAGAAGAGGCGCGTGGAGGGGCTTGTGTAAGGTTTAGTCAGGCGTTGTCGGGGTGTTTAGTAATCTTGGGGTACGTGTCGCAGGGTGCGATCGTGGTGCCTGGTGGACTTGCATGCTGTAGCAGTGTCAGTAGGTGTCTTGATCAACATTGATATGGGATGCGGAGGGATTGAAGTCCGTACGTTATATAGGTAACAGTAGCCGTGACGTGGAATTAAGGTTTCCTTTCAGAAGCATGTTGGAAGGAAGGATGGGTAATGTGGATGGGGAGATGTGGCCGCGTTCTTATATCTCACTGTCAGACGGATACGACCCGGGGTTGGTTATCATCATCCCACGCCACCAGCACGCCATTGAATGCATTTCTAACCATCAGAGATAGCTGCGGAGCGGCACGGCGGAGTTTGCGATTACTATTCAGACTGCCCACCATATGTTTTTTTTTGTTTGTTATAGGCGTAAATATCTATGTAAACGGACTCTGTGCAGTACTTTTATTTTCGTTATGGACATAGACCGCTCTATCCGAGCCGAGGCTTGCAGCACCTGTACCCATATCATCATTTCTTCTCTGATGCAGCCATCACACTCAACTCCTCCATCAACAGCGGGTGGAATGACTTAGTATGCCCCCTCTCCAGTAGGTCCCTCCCCGCATCCATAAGAGCGGCCACCACTGGCTCCAGTCGCGGCTTTCCCTGGACATCTCCAAAACCCACGAACCGCTCCGCCAGCGTCCTCGCTGCCACCACGACGCGCGCACAGATCGCAAACACCTTCGGCTTGCTCATCCACCCAAGCGGCCCATCGCGGTCGTCAACCGCTGCCATCGCGCGCATTGACTTCACAGCCCAGAGCACCAGCTTCGCCGTCACGCGGTCCCACTGGCTGCCCCTAGCACGCGCGAACACCCCGCACCACAGACGCGCCTCACGCATCTCGTCGATATACAGGTTCTGCTCCTCCTCGGCGAAGAGTGCGTTGTCAGGGACCATGGCTTGCTTTAGGGCAAGGGCCGTGTCGGCTAGAACGACGGGTTCAATTCCCGTGAAGCCCTCGGCGCTATTGCCGGTTGTGATACGGCGGACGGTTTCGGCAAGGAATCCTTCGGACGTGGGATAGTGGTCGTACAACCAGTGTGAGAAGGTTTTCGCGGAGGCTTCGGGAACGACGGCGGGGCTGAAGGTTAGGGAACTAAAGGTAACAGCACCGAGCTCGCGGACGTCAGGGTCGTCGTCAATGAGAGAATCCATGATGGCGATGTTGAGGGGGAGAAGAAACGTGAGGTTCTTTCCCGTCGAGGCCACGGAGAATTTAGCATCAGCGTGAGTGTCGTAAAAGTTGTAAAACGCCGTGGCGCCAGCCATGCGGGTATCATAGTCCTACCAGGTTAGTCGAGGAGGAAACAGCGAATGGGGGAGGAGGGAGTTTACATTTTCGCACTGCAGGGCCTTCAGGGTGTCCAGGCCGAAATACAAGAGTTTCTCCTGTATAAGTTTCTCTTGTATGGCGGGCTCAACGGTCCCAGGCAGGCCAAGCCTTTCGAAGGCGTGATGGTGTAGCCGGAGGATATGACCCCTTGTCATGAGTTGTGCATTTCTAAGACTAGGCCCCATGAATATCCGCACTTCGGTACCACTTCTAATGACAGTGTGCATGGGATCATTAGAGAGGAAATTGTCGTTGAGGAGGATATCCGCAAGCTCTCTGATTTGCTCATCAGAGAAGAAGAAGAAATCGTGCTGCCCCAGGAGAACTGTAATGTTGTTATGGGCAATTCTCTTCACTTTCTCTGAACGCCTGATAGGTTGTACGAAGCCTTGGAAGAAGCGGACCATGGCGACAATCTCCTCCAGGGTCAAGGTCGAGAACGTGAATATTTTTGGAGTCCTCTCGAGCAATTCAGCCGCAGCATCGTCCGTGACAGCGTCCCAAGAAATACTCCCATCGGTTATTCGACACAGAGACTTCTCCATTCTTATTATATGCATCAGGTGGACAATTTGGGTGTTATGTGCGAGGCTGTTACGTTGGTCAACTGCGTGGTCGTTCAGCTCTTTCACCACAGCCAACCCCATCTCATCCAGTATCCCCTGGCCTTGGTCGACCCATTCCATGCTAGAGAACGGGAAGGAGGTGTCCTCGTCACCTGGCATATCTTTAAAGACTCTTTGGTAGATTGGGAACATGGCTTCTTCGTATGCAGTGATGAGGAATTTGTCAGTAGGATTGGCGCCATATGGTAGCATTCTTATGCTCATCGCTTTGAGCACGTCGATTAGATCATCTTTGGTATCGTTAGTATGAACCGTGCGTTCTGTGACTTGATATTATCATACCTTTGGTAAGTGGTTTATCCAAATCCAACCGCTTCTCAATCAAGTATCTAATGAGCAAGAAGATACCATGAAGCCCATTCGATGAGAATGTCTTCGACTCCAGAAGTTCAATGATGGGAGATTTCCAGTTGTCCTCCAACAAGAACGTACTGGCTGTTCGTGCCGCGAGATCTCGAAATGTCCAGATGGGGCAGTTGAGATGTTTGATGACGCTATTGTAAAACTCTTCTCTGAATTGAGCACGATCCTTTTCAGGAGGTCCGACACGCCTTGCAAACTCAAGCGCCGGGAAGACGAGGTTTGTCTGTGCAGGGATGCTAGAGTCCATTTTCAACAGTCCCAAGAGAAGTTCTGGCAAACCCTTGTATCGGTTGTAGGAGATCCTAATGGATCGGCCGTCCCATCCAGCCTCAGTTGCAGCTTTGTTATCACTTGTACCGAGCATGCAATCTAGAAGAGCTTTTACGAGAATGAGACCGCAGTTTGAGATGGCCCAGCTGGAAAGGTTATCAGTGGATTATAAATCAATGTAGGCATGGAGGACTCACATATCCGACTTCAGACTGTCCGTAGCAATGATAAAGCAGTCCGTAACGTACATATCGGCCTGTTTACCCAAAGTTGCACTCTTGAAGACATCCTTTATGGAATTCATGGCATGGACCTGGGGCAACTGCTCCTCATCTTTTGCACTGAAGATGACTGGCGTTCGGGCTATTTCTTGGAGCCTTACCATCACGGAATCAAGAGTAACATCAGTAGAACCGGCCGACAATATTCCGGTGATGAGACCTGGCAGGCCAGCTGAGCGCCTTGTTGTCGAATGCTGCTCATTGATGCATTGGAATGCTCGCTATAATGGGTTAGTAGTGCTTTATATAGTATTTTGCTAACTTACATCATGCCAGTCGCGGAGTAGGCTTGGGCCACCAGTCTCAGCAAGCGATTTGCTCTGAGTAACCTTGCAACATACTGAAAAGGTTGTAGTAACAGTCGAAAAAGCACCCCTATGTCTGAGACTGGCTAACTGTATGAAGGTTAAGTTCCCGAGACTTTCCACCAAGCCGTAGGTGAGAAACGGCTTCCCATCAGACGTCTTAACATCGATCTTGCGCATAATGGCCTGGATAAGCTCACTAAAAAATTCGGATTAGATATAAAAAATTGCACATGCACCGTCTTCTCGACATACCTTGACTCGTGGCAAGCTCGGAAGCTGAAACTCAACATGCCTTTCACATCAGAATCATCAGATCCGATCGGCCCACTTGGGTCATGGCCTTCCGGAGAATCGTGACACAGAGTATCCTTGACAATCTCCCAAATATCCATGCAACATTTGCCAAGTCTATCCTGGAATGCTGCAATAGTTCCTCCCCGAGCTCCTGTGGCGGAACAGCCAGTTGCCACAAGGCCCCCATAAGATGAAACTTTCATCAAATCCCACAATTGACTATGGAATATCAGTATACTGAGGTCGTACAAAGGGGAGTTCCTTCGGTGATTCGGGGAAGACTCCCTGAAAGCACATCAAATAAGTGGGGAGACATACGTTAATGTTGTCAATTGACCGTGGAGTGGAATTGCATCTGTTGGTATGTCGGAGTCGGATGAAGCAACTTCTATATCATTTTCAAGCACAGATAACAACGAATTGAGGAAGTCCAGGCGGTGTTGATCGTTATCGAGTACTTTGAAATGGAGGACGTTCATATGAGCAAGTCCATCAGCTGCATCTGCACGGCCTGTTTGAGCAGAAGACATCTTGGCTTCTGAAAGAAGGTCTTGTAGGAGCTGGGGGACGGGACCATATGGAGTGTCAGAGAGAGGACCAAAGTAGTCTCTTGGTGCAGAGTTCAGCACGCTGACTGAACAGTTGCGGACTTCTTCAAAGGGGTCCAACACCAGGTCTAACAACAGTCGACAGAAACTGGGGGAGAATACGTTGACTTGTTTTGGCCAAAATGTATCTGAACCACGCGATGTGTTGATAGTTGGTACGCCTGGAGAAAGCTGTACTCCTGTTTTCAACAGAATCTCGAGGGATTTTAAAGAGGTGATGTGCCTTGGGTAAGATGCTGTTGGCACCAGCTCTTGTGCAAGGAAGCTTAGGTACCAAGATAGGAAGCGCTCGTGTTCTTGGATGTGAATTTGTATAGCACTCTCTTCTTTGTTGACTTGTTCTATGTTGTGAAGAGTTTGGAGCTCTGCAGGTGAATTTAGATCACTCGCAAGCTGCTTTCGTGTTACTCTCAGGCTAGCCTCGCGGGTCAACAAAGCGAGAGCGCCCCTTAAGCGCTCAAGCATATGCTTGGTGCTAGCAAACAGGTCGTTCCGAAACTTTGCGTCAGTATCTGCATGGAGAACATACAAATTCTGACAGATAATATCAAGGCTTTCCTTTGGGAATGGTCTCGTCGAGGAAAGCGACGAAACAAGTACAGAAAACGCCAAAGATCTGACTGTAGTATCCGTATGTATCAAGAGGCCTCCAATAGCCTGAATAGGGAGCTCTACAAAGTCTCGCTTCTTTGCCGATGCTTTCTGCGGAGGTATGAGGTCTTTGGAGTGTGAGAAATTATAACAGAAAGTGATACCACGAGAATTACTTACCTGGATCATCCACAAGGCCATATTTTTTCCCAACTTCTAATGCAGACAAAAAAAGAGTTGCCCCACTATCTACCTCTCGAGTTTTAACAGTATCAATTGCATTGTTTGCAGAGATGTTTCTGAGAAACTGTAGCGACCCCGGCTTGTCCAATTTGAATAGAGGCGGAAATAAATAGTTCTTGACATTTTCAAGAGATTCCGGATGCTTAGCAAGACCTTGCTGTATCCATCTTTGCCAGTATTTAGAATAATTACCGGCGTCCTCGGACTCTTCGATGGGTGACGTTTTCAGTTCTCCAAAGAGACTCACGAGGAATTTGGCTGCCGCAGAACAGGTTTCTGGCGAAGACATCCACTCGAAGACTTCAGAAACCAACTTATCCCATTGGGATTCTCGGGTAGGCTCTAGGTCACCAGAAATTCGACCATAGGCTTCGAATAAGTCGGAACTGTTGTACGTGCCTTTGATCACAAAGCATTCCAACACTTTGAAAGCGGGCTTAACAAGAGGTTGAGCAGATTCGTGAGAAATGATAGACAAAAGACGTTCTAAGGACTGAGTTTTGAAGCCATTGGAAACAGCCTTATCGGGATTACGAGATATCAAAGAACTTAAAAGCTCTAGAACCTGTCTCATGGATCGGTGCTGGTTCTTCTCATTCCACTCAACGTAGAAGTCAAACAACTGCTGGCATGTCTCATGCGAGTATGCAAGACCTTGGAGTTTTGGTGACTCCGACTTCCTGCATTGCTCTAGGAAATAGCACAACCTCGTACAGGAGTTTCCCGACATATGCCGTGGCTGAGAAGCATCTTGAATCAGGCTCTTGAGATGATCTTTGGCAACACTGATCACGGGTTAGTAAGGGGCATGCACAGAATGGCGGGAATATGACCTGTCATTCTGACCTACAAGATTTTGCAGCAATTCTTGTATTGAGCGGGTGTCAACCGCTTTATCTAAACCCATCTCAGAAGACTTTGGTGTTTTTTTCAGTCTTTCTGTGGGATTTTCATGTGGTTTATATTGCCCGTTGGAAATTAAATTTCCATTTATGCTTCAGCTCTTTTTAGCATACGATATAGTGGCAGACGTATAGGATCCGACTTCACAGTTCCAATGCAAGAGCCTGTTCAGGTGAATTTCATAAATCGAAAGAAGTATAATATAATATTCCAACTGTGCTGGTGTCCGGGGTTGTCGTGCTAAGAGAAAATCGTGCCAAGACTTATGCACGGACCACCAAATTGTTCGACGTCGGGTACCCAGATTTCTCCGTAACCTTCATCGAATCCAAAAATTTCAATCACCCAAATTCATCACATCACCTCCTCATCACCTCCGCCATGTCGATCTGGGATTCGCTGACTGGGCGCAAGTCCTCGTCGAAGTCGTCTTCGGATGAAACTTCAACCTCCACGCCCGAGCCGACTACCTCATTCCAACCGGCTCCTTTCAACCCATCCGAAGGGGCGGATGTCAGTTCTTTCCTCGGCGGCGCCGCCTTCCCAGACCCATCTCAACTTCATCCTCTCGCCGGATTGAACCAGCAAACGCTAGACTACATATCCCTGGAGGACTCCCAGCTTTCCGACCTCCCCGGCTCACAATCCGCCTTGCCTTCCCGAGGCTGGTCTGACGATCTCTGCTACGGGACAGGAGTCACATACCTTTCGGCATTAACGCTTGGTGGCGCGTGGGGCATGCAAGAAGGCCTACGAAGATCGGCCGGCCAGCCACCGAAACTCAGGCTCAACTCGACGCTGAACGCAATCACACGGAGAGGCCCTTTCTTGGGGAACTCAGCTGGCGTCATCGCGCTTGTATATAACGGAATCAACTCCTTCATTGGCCACCAACGAGGGAAGCACGATGCGGCCAACAGCATTGCTGCCGGCGCATTGAGTGGTATGCTCTTCAAGTCCACCAGGGGACTGAGACCGATGATGATTTCTGGGGGTGTTGTTGCTTCTGTGGCGGGCGGATGGGCTGTAAGTGTTAAAATCCACTGATTGTTGAGCGCCACTAACATAGAATCATACAGGTCGCGCGGAAAGCTCTCTTTTAATACGACTGAACAATGGGTCTTTTTGCAATCATCGCACCATATCCCCGCAAATGAACACACACCTACCCGCTCTCTCAAAGAGATGCCACTTCTTGTACCAGCGCGACGCTGTTTCTCACTTGTTTGAACACTTTAGATTACTCATAAATGGGCGGGGATGTATGAATGTTGGATGATCACCGCTCTACCGGCATAAGACGGATGTAAATATAGAAATTGTTGGCGCTCGGGGGTGGGAGGTGCAGCGTCACCTGAATTGTACGATTGGCAAAATTAAATAATATTCAAACCGCTCTTCCCAAAATGGTTTTGTGAAGTGCAGTCGCAGAACCTCTACTTCCCAGATACTTCCATTTATTCCTATTCACTGGACAGTGAAGGTGCGTCACCATGGGTGAGGACAAGGGACAGGTCGCTGTATTGGAGGTGACAAAATTCTGATATCCGTCTCAATGTTATGTCCACTGCTAACTGAATATGAGGGAGCCGAAGTATGAAGCACGTATTTCACACTCTGATACGATGCAACGCCTTCCATTCCACCATAGAGTGAAACTCCACCATGGGGCGGTTGGGCCAGGTTCCACAGATAGGCAAAACACGAAAGAAGAGTATCAGAAGCTTGGGTTCCAAACTTCACATGGTCTAGAATGGTTTACCTTGTCACCCGAAACTCATGTTCAGTGCCTCATCGAGTCAGAGCTTTACACGCTAAGATCGGGCCCTACAGACGATATTGACTTCGAAGCGGTTCTAAGTGCCGAAGCATTCATCATTGATTTGGAAGAACACACCTTCGATGTCTTTGATAGCAAAACCCTACTGGAGGCGGTCGACACAGCAGTCGAGGAAGGAATAAGGCAGCATTCAATGATTAGACGTGTTATCAAAGACATGCTTGAACGTCGACACGAAGTGTCAAATACAGTTTTAGAACAGGCTGACGCTCTCCTTGATAAGGAGATTCGCGAGCTAGGGATTGAAGTCCCCGAAAAATGGAATCCCAGGTCGCTCGCAATCAAGGTAGGACTCGTTCTATCCAAAGAAGCCTGTCATCTGACGAATACAGGCATGTGTTATTGCAAAGAACGTGCTTCTCTCACAGCTATGCAGGAAGACAAGAATAGAAAGCGAAGAATTTCATCTTGCTTTTCGAAGCATTCCTGGGGCGAACTGCGATACTATTCTGACAACGGATCTCTTTCTGCCATACGATATGCCATTCCAGAATTTACTTGCCACGCTCAGAGAAGAGACTATGCTTTCACAAAAACCGAGCACTACAGGCGATGAAGTTCTTGACTGGACTCTCAATGATGGGCCCTGGATGTACAGGCTGATCCTACCATCAGAGTCCTTAGGGGACTGGCTTGATTTGAGCGACGAGGTTGAGTATCAAAAGGTTTTACAGAGACTAAGACAAGGAGAAGGAGACCTGGTACTTATGCAAGTAAGTAATCACAGGCTGAGCGCGTAGTGAATAATAAGGGTCACTACTAAATAGTTCTCAGAAAGCTCAAGTTGACATGGCCGCTCGATGCCAAGAGGAACAGGACAAAATCCGAGTTGAGTGGGACGAAGAGAAAAGCGATGAGATGCTTATGGACCAATTTGGGAGTGTTATGGTCTTTGATCGTGGACGGGCTTTGGACTTCCTTCATCTTTTGTCAACAGAGCCCTGAGATGCTGTCAGGGCTGTCAGCCTTGACGCAGCCTTGAGAGCGTCATACAGAATACGGATCGCCGATTAGCTCGCGATTTATGCTTCAATATTAATGTTATCCATATGAGCCACAACGTAATGGATCAATTCTTGCTTGCGTTGGAGGTATTCGTTGGCCATTTTTAAGAATATGGCCGGTGTCGGGGGTCCGTTTTAGCTCAAGTGTTCGTTCTTTCGTGCTCTTACTTCATGATAAATCACACTTGGTGACGCCCTACATTTAACTAAATCGTAAGCGGCAACTCCCGCCACCACAAAGTCAGGCACTGAATTATCGCAAAGACGACGACAAATTCGATAATTCTTATGGAAATGCACCCTGCCAGATCTAACAAACAGCGTATCCACACGAATGTCTTGCGACAAGCTTAAAACTCACTTTCTTATCCTCTGAAAGGACGGATTCTCGTTAAAACCGCCGCTTTGCACCCACTTCAAACGAAGAGCTGCCAACGCAGCTCACCTTCAAAACGTCTTCCACAAAGAAACGAAAGATCGATAAGGACGAGCTCGTGTATTCCAATCACTCATCGGAGATTCCTTTTGCATCGATCGAGGACCACGAAGTTTCTCGGCGCTCCCAAACCCCACCACGATCCGACCCATCCACCCAAAACGACAGCCAACGGAGCCTCCCTCGCCACATCCCACCCCACATTCATAACGAAGCCTCGTTCTCAGCTCAGGATAATATCCCTTCTGCGGCAAGCTCCCCGAGCGCTGCGTACGCTGGGTTGTCAATCGAGAGTGAACGAGGCGGGGAAACCGGAGTTGGAGGTGGACCCCAAAACCGTGGAAGCCAAGGAAAACGAAGCCAGTCTCCGAACAAGTCGTTTATACAAAGGGCAATGATGGGGGGCGCCGCAGATATGCCACTCCGCTCATCGTCGCCGTTAAAGAGACCGGCTTCAGAGCTGGAGCAAGAGAACCCCGCGAAAGATAAGGAAGATGTTGATATGGACGGGTTAGACACCTCGAAAGAGCTTCCGGATAACTCGAATCAAGGCCCCGGCACGAATGCAAATGAGGAAACCGGAAGCGCAAAAACACAAGAGCCCCCGAGCCAAAATACGGATAGTTCTCTGCCCGAGGCTGATCGCGAGATGTCTGAGGGTGAGCGGATAGTGCGCCCAATTCTACTAGCAGAATTACTAACTACTTCGTAGATATACCTCCCATCGATGAACAGATAAGACGGGTTAAGGAGTTGCACGAAGCTTTTGAAAGTGAACCTCTCACTGCAGGCACAAAAACCTATATTATATCCAACACTTGGCTCGACAACGTCCAAGCTCACGCCTCTGGTTCCAAACTGTCAAATGCAGAGCCTATTGGTCCTGTCGACAACGCAGATATCATTTATGAAATCCTAACGGATCAGAATTCGCAACCATTTGCGAGATTGAAGCACGAAGTTGTCGGCGGCTCGGTCGCCTACTTCCCCGAAGAGGCATGGAATTTGGTTGTGCAATGGTATGGTTTGAAGGCTGGCCAGGTGCCTATCGTAAGGCAAGCCGTCGACACCAGCATGGACCCCCAAGTACCGAATGTGCAATTTGAACTTCACCCTGTCGTATTTAAGATCCACAGGTTGTGGGCAGTTAGCAGCCCGTTACCCATTTCTCAAATTTTGAAGGCAAAGAGTCCCCCCGCGCCTATTTTTATCATGAGCCGCAACGACAGGTTCCAAGACTTCCTTAAGAGCATCAAGAAATCGTCCGGTATTGATCTTCCACAGCAAGTGCGAGTTTGGACCGTGCCCATCTTCTCCGACGAACACACAGCGGTGGCTGCACCTGTCGGGGCATCACCCCCACTGTCAAGAGCTGGCACACCAGCTCCAGAGGCCAAAACTTCAGAAGAATGGACAAAACTTCTCGTTGAAGCCACGACGTTCAATAGCTTGACACGAGGTGCACAACGGGAGATAGTGGACATCAAAGACTTCACAAACGACCCTAAATATAACGGTCGTTCGACAATTGCCATGACTGGTCTGGGTAAAGACCAAGCCCTTGTCCTGGACGAGCTTGTCGAGGGTAATGTGTACTTGGCCACCTACGCTCAAAAGATTGCCAAGCAAGGCGCTAAAGGAATTGCCACTGGCCCTACAAATACGAGTCGAGCTGCGGCAGTATCACGACCTGACAGTGGACGAAGCAGCCCTGCTCCTTCGGTACCTATAACGCGTGGACGCGTGCAAAAATCCGGCAAGACAGTGGGAACAGTTGGACTGGCTAACCTTGGGAACACCTGCTACATGAACTCTGCCCTCCAGTGCATCCGTAGTGTCGAGGAGTTGACCAAATACTTCCTGGCAGACGAAGCCGAAAAGGAGCTCAATACCGAGAACCCGCTTGGTAAAGGCGGCAATGTCGCGCTTGTATACAACGCCCTTTTAAGAGAGCTGTACAAAGAACCCCCACCCTCGTCAATCACCCCCCGGCAATTCAAAAACACGTTTGGGAGATACTTTGGCTCATTCTCCGGGTATGGTCAGCAGGATTCACAGGAGTTCCTTGGTATCCTTCTCGATGCCCTACAAGAAGACTTAAACCGTGTCAAGAAGAAGCCGTATATAGAGAAGCCAGATTCCACAGACGAAATGGTCGACAACCCAGATGCACTGAAGAAAATGGCCAAAGAAGTTTGGGATATCACCAAGAGGCGTGACGACTCAGTCATCGGAGATCTTTTTACTGGGATGTACAAATCTACACTCGTTTGTCCGGACTGCGCCAAAGTAAGCATTACGTTCGACCCGTTTAGCACTGTTACTATGCAGTTGCCCATTGAGAGCACTTGGGGCCATGAGGTCTTCTTTTTCCCTTTGAACGATAAACCGATCAGAGTTGCAGTGGACATGGACAAACAGGGCAGCATAAAAGGACTGAAGAAATTCGTCAGCGGTAGAGTTGACGTTCCCATCGAACGGCTCTTCATCGCTGAAGAATTCAACAATCAACTTTTCAGGATCCTAGACGACACAAAGTCGGTATCAGAGGACATCCAGAGCAACGACCGCATCATGGTTTTCGAGCTCGAGTCAACACCGACAAATTGGCCGCCTGTCCGGAAGCCCAAGCAAAAGGTCAGGTCGATGCTTAACATGGGATACTCGTATAATGATGAGGAGGAGGGTGATATTCCGAGCTGGGATTCACCCAGAGCAGAACGAATGATTGTCCCAGTTCTCTCGCGGCGACAAAATCCTAGCCCAAGCCGATTTGGCAAGCCTCTTATCCATGCCTACGCCCCATTTTTTATCACGTTAACTCCGGAAGAGGCTCGCAGTGAGGACATCATTAAACGGAAAGTGCTTGAACGGGTTGCCAATCTTACCACATATAACATGAGCGGTTATGAATCCGATGACGACCAGAGCACTGGTAAGCTGGATCAAGACATCGTTATAACCACTGCCTCGGATACATCATCTGGAGACGGCAAGGTCGTGGCTACTTCGATCGATGGAGAGGATGATGTAGTCGACGTCACTGTAACAGGACAAAGCAACAAACATGCGCCGACGGAAGCAAATGGCGGATCACAGAAGGATTCTAATCCGCGAAAACGGAAATTCCACTCAAGGCGACCCAAGTGGATCAATCCTGATGAGTTTCTCCCGTCCGAATACAACAATCTTTTCGAGTTAAGCTATTTCACAAGTAAAAAAGACACTGTTCCCACTGGATGGGGTGTGGTGGACGAGGAGAAGACCTATCCACGGATCTCCAGCCGGATTCCTACTGTTCCGGAGGCGCTTGAAGTTGAGGATGAGGCGTCTAATGGGTTTGCTTCCAATAATCTCCAAGGATCTGATGGCGAGAGTAGTGAAGACGATATTGGTGACATCCCACAATTAGCGCCGACACGAATGAACGAGGAGTCAAGTGACGATGATGATCTGGCGCCGAATACAAGGGTATGTTTAGACAATACCCCGCGCCTGCCCATTGCGTCGATGATGGGACATAGACTAATTAATCTAGGTTCTACCTGTTCGCCCAATCGCCCAACGCGCTGTGTACAAAGTAGGTCAAATGAAAGCCTTCAGACGTGGCATCCGGACTTACTCAAGAAAGGGTAACAAGCGTACAACGCAAAGGACACGTATGTCCAGCGAAGAAGTCGAAGAGGACGCCAACCCGGGCCCCCTCATTCGATTGGGAGAGGGCATTGTTGTCGACTGGTATGAAGATCCTTTCATAACATTATTCGAAGGCGACCGAGGCGATACGATGCGTGGCCGGGAGACCTGGTCCAGCGTCGACCTGATGGAAGATCCAGTCCTCGAGGCAAAGCGCAAGTCCCGTCAACGCCGCCGTACAAAGGGTTTGTCTCTGGATGAGTGCTTGGATGAGTTTGGCAAAGAGGAGATCTTGTCTGAGATGGATACATGGTACTGTCCGAGGTGTAAAGAGCACAGGCGAGCCAGCAAGAAACTTGAGTTGTGGCGGACGCCGGACATCATGGTGTTCCACCTGAAGCGTTTTAGCTCTACAGCTACACGCCGAGACAAGCTGGATGTCCAAGTCACCTTCCCTATTGATGGTCTTGACATGAGTACAAGGATTCTTGAGAGCGAAGATGGCAAGGAAGAGATTTATGACCTATTCGCCGTTGATAACCATTACGGTAGTCTTGGTGGTGGACATTACACCGCGTACGCCAAGTCTTTCGTCGACGGCGCGTGGTATGATTATAATGGTAAGCAGCCTGACTAACCAGTTCTTGCTCCTGCTAACACGCACCAGATTCGTCCGTCAGCAAGCTGAAAGATCCTTCGCACGTAATTTCAAGCGCAGCATACCTCCTCTTCTACCGCCGTCGCTCAGACCTACCCCTCGGCGGCCCGCGCTTCCAGGAGATCATAGCTCGTTTCGATAACCCCCAAGCCACCTCCGAAGATGAGTCCACCGGCTCGGGGGAAGGCCAGCGTCTCGGCGCGGACTCCTCCCTTCGTGGGTCGTCGAGCGCTTTGACCGGAGTAGAAGCAACTCGCCCGGCAGGACATGGTTCGGTCACTGGAACCAGAGCGGGCACAGCAGCAGCGACGAGAGGCGTGACTGATACCACTGCGCTCCCGCCGTCTGATATCGATAGCCCACCCGAGTACAAGTCTGCACTTGAGGATGATGGTGCGCCGCTCCTCGAGAGGGACGCTATCATGAACGACGGCATCGAGATGCACCATGCGTCGGGCGACGAGGCCATCGATCTCGGATCAGCATACGACGGAGATTTCCCAGGTGCACGCGTAGGCGGCATGCAGCCGAACTGGAACTTCTCCGCTCTCGCCCAGCCCTACGCGCACAATTACCCCGCGAGCGCGACGTCGGTCGAGCTGGGGTCAGTGGGAGCTCGTAGCGACGATGTGCAGCACGATAGCTCTGCGTCGGAAGGGTCGATGGCGGGCCGCCTGGCGGATTTTGATGCCGCGGACGTCGATGAGGACTATGTTGACCAGAGCCCTGTGCCGGATCTCGATGAGGACCAGGTTGACCTGCTGAGTCTGCATGGGGAGCTTGGAGATATCGCAAGGAGGAGGTACGAGGAAGTTGTACCGGAGGTGCCTGGAAGCGAGGGTGAGGCGGCGGAGATCCACGTCCATGAGGGAGAGGGCGTCAATTGAATCAAACGCGAGTAGATTATTCGCAAGGAGTGAGCTCGAGAAGCAGCAGTTACATTGGTACGACGCCTGCGTCGCCCCGGGAGACTCTCGTCAATGTTGGGTAGTCGAGGAGGGTCATCTTGGAAGGCGAGCAGGACTGGGCAGGATGCGGGTAGATACGGGACTCGAATTCAAAGAGAGCACGCATATATGAGGGACGAGGCTCTTAGAACGGGGGGAATGACAGCGGGGGAGTCGCATACGTGGAGTCTGCCAAAACTGCATCACTTACTGCCATGCACTTACAACTGCGCATAATGAATAGAGCAATGAAAAAAAAAGCCAATGTCTGCCTCTTACTTTATTTCCAACTCCATTATTTCCATCAACTGTGACGCGTTTCCCATGACACCCATGTCCGCCCGCCGTGGCCCATCCCCACATTCATCCCTGTATCAAACCCTGACGCGCCCACCCTAACCCAACCCAACCCTATCGATAATATAATTCCCCCCGCCCAAGCTCTGGACAACTCACCACCCTTTGTAGCTCAGTTGGATTAGAGCATCGGACTGTAACTGCAAAACACACACCTCATCCGGGGGCCCCCGGTTCGATTCCGGGCGAAGGGACTTAACTCTTCGGAGAGACGAACTCTCTCCATTGTGGACCTCACATTTTTTTGGCAATTTTTTTGGCGGGGTAGTAGGCAAGGAAGGAGATATTTTTTTTAGAGCTGGGGAATAGACGCAAGAGTGGTAGGACCGTTTGAGACTTTGAATAATTAATTTTGGGAGATGAAACTGTCAGAGCTGTCTACTCCTTAAATGGTTTAAGAATTGCCTAGTGGAACCATAAGGTAACTAGATTAATATCCCTGTTTAGTATAACGGTTATAATATGAAAGGTTTGCTATATTACTATGCCCAAGTTGAGCGGGATTGCGTTCGAATTATCATATTAGGCTGTAGTTGGACTAAAATATTTGCTATATTATACTTCCTAACTCTCATGCATCAAGAAAAAGCGGGGCGTGTTGCCAGAGTGGTTAATGGGTAAGACTTGAATTCTACAATTCGGTTATCTTATGGTTTCGGCCTCGTAGGTTCAAATCCTGCACACGTCGTATTTTTTTTTT
>LNAR01000425.1:1723-37898 GCA_001630585.1 Pseudogymnoascus sp. BL549 | reverse complement strand
GCTTTTTGTCTATTTTTATTGCTCCATGTAATTAAGGAGAAAAAGTTATTAGTGACTCCCTTACGTCTGCTACGATGAATGCAATGTATAGGGTATGGATAGTAAGGCTAGGAGGGTCTATCGCAGATGGATATCCATAGCGGTCAACTTCCAAAGTCGTATTCCTGTGACTTAGGTATTAAACATGCCATACCATTTTAATAAGTGCATAAATTAGCATTTAATAATTTAGAGGCAAAATCAATGAGTTTTGTATATTTAGTTTTATTTTATATTGTATCTAATGAATTTTATAATTCCAAGGAGTTATTATTTTACCCTTCAAATATAATCGGCCCACCGCCTAAACCCTTAAACCCCCAAACATTCTTTTCTTCAAATGGAGACACATAATCAGTCCATCTCTAACATATTACTATAGCTGCATCCAAAGACACTGTCTGGGTGGCTTGCGGGTTGTAACCTTATCCGTGGGATTTCGTGGCTTATCTCGGAATCTTGGTTCCCGGCCCCGCCATTCGCGGATTGGCCTTGTTGGTTACGTCGACACCGCCCGCAACTGAGACCTCCACTACAACCCCTCACCAGGACGACAAAAGCCGACGGCCTGTTCTATGGGTCCCTAGACATGCGCGCCGCTCATGGGCGATCGATTCTACCACATACACGCCTCAATGCCTACGAGAGGGTAATTGCAGTGTAGTGCCCACCAAGGTGACTCGACCGCCGCGGAACAGACCCCGCAGGCGACAGGATGGTTCCCAAGCCCACGCTGAGCTTGACACTTCCCTCGCTGAAGGACGAGACAGTGCTTGATTGCCGAGTTTATCTTCCGACGACATTATACGATGGCGCGACATCCATGGACTCGTCTTCACGGAGCTCGACGGGCGATGTCGAAACACAATGGGAGCGGACGAGAGGCGAGCTGAATGGGGAGACTGACGCCTTTGACAATCACAAGTGGACTATGAAAAGGAAGAAGGCAGCAATAGTAGCACATCCATATGCGCCATTAGGCGGGAGCTGCGACGATTATATTGTCCAGCAGATTGCAGGAATATTGTTGAAGCAAGGTTTCGTGGTGGGGTTGTTCAACTTCCGGTATGTAGAAGCATTGGATCATACTTTTAAGGGGGATGCTGACTTAGGCAGTGGTGCATCTACTTCTAAAGGCAAGACATCGTGGAATGGAAAGCCGGAAGTATGCGATTACCACTCTATGGTCGGGTTCATGACCGTCTTCATGCATTACCTCGACTTGGAACCCGCGTCTCCCACTTCATCTGTCCTTGACGCCGGCACCTACGAACTAATGACCATACCCTCACAACTGCCCGCGAACCCCGTATCTGCACCTTCGGCCCGTCCTACAACCTCTGGCGCTTCAACAAACCGCGACTCTGCATCGGTGGATAACACACCCCTTCTGCTCATGGCGGGATATTCCTACGGCTCCCTCATAACCACCATGCTGCCCCCACTACCCACACTTCTCACTCCCTTCGAGACCCCCCTTCCCGGTACTACAGCCTCCGAGATCAGACTCCGCGCTCAACATCTTGCCGAAGAGCAGAATACCCTGCATACCGAGCGACTGAAGCGCGCCTCGGAGGCGGCCTCACGGCGCCACCATGCGAGGAATGTGTCGTCTGGGATACGAGTAGGAGGTGATGAGGCACCTTTAGATGTACACCACCGAACGAGTCTGGATTCACACCACGGCCGGAGGAGCCTGAGACTCGACAGGCTAGAGCACAGCGATTGGGGCCGGAAGAGTGTGGAGCGAGTGCGGAGTTTGAGGAAGAGTCTAGACGGACACCGCTTCTCGCCTCCTCCATCTCCCCGCCAGACGTCGCATACAGAGAGACGCGCGAACAGTTCATCGGCTACCATTGATACCCCCGGTGGACCGTCGGTGGTGGTGAGCCCAGAAGAGGCATCTGAAGCTGCAGCCGCAACGGCAGCGGCGGTTCCTATGCCACATCTAGAGTTTGGCGAGCAAGCTGTGGCATACCTCCTCATATCTCCAATTCAAGGTGTAGTAGGCAGTTTAGCAACGATGTTCACCAGCACATCCGCGAAATCGCTCCTCCCCACCCTTTCGTTCCGCAAGCACGCTGGCGCTGGTGTCGTTACCGCTGGAGACAGGAAGTTTGTGGAAAATAAGACGCTGGTGGTGTTTGGGAATAAGGATTCCTTCTCAAATGCCGATAGGATGAGGAAGTGGACGCACATGTTGGAGGAGGTGAAGGGAAGCAGGTTTAGAGCTGTGGAGGTAAATCACGGTGGGCATTTTTGGCATGAAATGGAGGAATTAGAAGTTTTGAAGAAGAGCGTCGAAAGCTGGGCGAGGGAACTGGGGTGATTTAAGGGGACCATGGCGAAGGCTTGCCTGAGTAATATAAAGGTGGGCGCAGTTCAAAGGTGATGGGCTGGCGTAGTACACTACTATTAATCTATCACTAAAGTTACGATATATTCACGGATTGCATGTGCTCTACTAATGTGATTTGAAACGCCAGCAATGATGCCCGACTGCATTTTGTTTAACTCCCGATCCTTATAATACATGTACAAACTATAGCCCCCAACCTCGAGCTCCGTTCGGAACTTCTAGATTTATCCCCAGCAACCTGAGAGCTGCCCCGCTTACTTCAATATCATAGCACTCTAATAGACGACCCTTACTCGTCAGTATACCTCGGGCCATCCTCATTACCACCATCTGCCCCCCATTCACCAGGCGTTGGCGCTCCCCATCCGCCAGGCGTCGGCGCAGCCAATGCACCAGGTGTAGGCGCATTCTCAGGAGCTCCACCCCATCCCCCACCTCCCCACCCTGCAGGTGTCGGCGCGCTGGCGGCACCGCTTGCACCGGGCGTAGGCGCACTATACGCACCCGGAGTTGGTGCATTCAAGCCGCCAGGAGTAGGGGCCGTGACTTGCGCACCTGGGGTTGGAGCATCATACGAGTTTGCACCCCAAGAGCTGCCACCGCTGGGCTCGTTCGAAGAGTAAGCTGGTGTCTTTGAACCCGAGCCCCAGGCGTCACTGCCGCCGCCACCATAGGCAGGCGTCTTAGAACCGGCTGCGAAACCGTCTGAGCTTGAGCCAAAGCCACCATAGGCGGGTGTCTTCCCGCCAGCTTGCCATGCTGGAGTGCGGTTTCCGGCTCCATACGCGACGGTACGGGAGCCGTCTTGCCATGCTGGGGTCCGTCCACCAGCATCCGCAGCTGCCTTCCATGCTGGAGTCCTTCCACCACCATTCGATGCCGCGGCTGTGAGATACGTTAGAATGGGAGCAAAAGCTGAATAGTATAATGAACTTACCTCGTCCCCAGGCAGGGGTGCGGTCACTGCCGCCTGGCCCACCGGGTGTACGACCACCATCCCAGCCATTTCTAGCCGGGGTAGCACCGCCAAAGCCTCCACGGCCTCCTCTACCGCCGCCGCCACGGTACCCACCACGCGCGTTAGGATCGATAGTATTACCGGTCCTTGGATCCTTGAAAGCAAGAGCATCTTTTGGGACATTGACTGTCTTGCCCTTGGTATGGAGTTCGACACGTGCATTGGTATCTGTGGTCTCCTTGACAATTCCCAGAAGTCCCTTGTATGGACCCTTCTTAATAGTGACGGTTTGGCCAATCGACCTGTCTCTACCAACGAATTTGGGTGGAGGCATGTCCATATTTCCACCAGCAGGGTTCAGTTTCATGGCGGGGTTCATAGACGAAAGATCTGGACCGGCCGACGCAATAATACGGCCACCAGTTGCAGATATGGTTGCAATGTTGGTTGTGCGCACCACAAACACGCCGGCATTCTCGTTCTGCTCAGCACTGTGGAGGAAGAGGAACGACCGGTGAATGTGCATGATCTTTCCCTGTCTGCCACCATCACCAATCTCTTTGACGACGTCGTCGGTCCGGACTTCGGATCCGTTGCGATCAGTGGCAACGGCAAATTTACGCCGTTCCAGTTTGTTCGCAATCTGTGATGGCATGACGGTTCTGGTCTGCTCATTTTGGTCGAGAACAGTCAGAGACTCCCTGTCAACCTTGATGATACAGGCAACGGTGGCTGGGTCGAGCTGAACAAGGTCCCAAAGCTCAAATTGACCTAATGAACCAGCACCACCTGAATCGCTGGACTCTCGCAAGTCCTTGCTGAAAACTGTAACTTCGTTGTTGCCTTGATCGGTCAAGAGCGTAACTCTGTCTTGGACAATCTTGACGACCATGCCGACTTCATCACGGAAGCGACTTCCGCCAATAACCTTGACGTGATCTCCCTGCCTAAACCTCTTCCTTAGGCCCTTGGTTGGAACCTCGATTGTCTGGCCCTTGAGTGGTCCATCCGTTACAGCCATTGTAACGATGTCCGCCTGAATTGCTATCGCCTTACCAAAAACACCCTTCTGCTCGCCCTCGTACACCTCGATGATGTCGCCAGGGAGGTAGGATGCGTTTGCGGTACTAGCTTTCAAGCTTGCTGCCAGGGCATTCAGGTCAAGATTCTCTGTGCCATCATCTGCGCCAGATGCGAATCGTGTGACTTCCTCCAGCGTTGGGTTCACATCTTTAACCTGGATCTGCTGGATCTTAACATCCTTCTCACAGTATCCATTGTTATATTCGTCGCCCATATAGTTCCAAATTTTCGTTTGGGGGTTGCCGGTAAGGTATCGGGCATGTCGCTTCTTCGCCTCGACATCGCTGAATAGCCTTGGTGGCGGTCTTGGTCCCGCGTTGGCACGCTTTCGTTTGCCATCGGCACCAGCAGAATTCATATCCTCGTGTAAACCGTAGTCAAGGCGTGGCACGAATCTGACCCTTACTTCCAAGCCGTTTTCTGTGACATCGACAACCTGCGCAAGGTCTCCGGCATATTTCACTGGTCGCTTGAGGCGCACATACGCACCGGGCTCCAGCGGGGCTGTCTTTGATACTCTCAGCAAATCCGGCATCTCTTTGATCTCCACCAGAAGCATCTTCGTCCTGGGATAGACATTCATGAGGCCATCGAGAGCAGATTCAATCTCTGCTTGGCGCTGAGCTTCGACGTAAATGTATCCCTTGATGGGAGCCGTTGCGTTTGCGCGCTCAAAAGCGGATATAATAGAGAGTTCATCTTTCGTGCCGAATCGCTCCTCGAGGCGCTTGGTGATCGAAAACACGACCTCGCGCTCTTTGCCTTCTTTACACTTCACAGCCCAGATACTTGGATCGTCGACACTGGGAAGGAGCAATCGCTTTGGAACGACCGCCGAATCCCCTCCAAGCTTCGCACTCCTTGTCTTGGCATAGCGTTGTCGCAGAATCTCAGCCTGTTTCTCCGCGTCAAGACTAGATTCCATCTCTCGCCTCCTATCGAGTTCACGATGGCGCCTGTCATCGGCATCGCCACCAGCGGGAAGGTCGAAGGCATCATCGGGATGGGTATCAGCGATGAAGTTGTCTTTGAGTTCGTTAAGCTCGTCATCGTCGTCATCATTTTCATCCTCGCTTTCGTCAACCTCGGCCTCTACATCGAGAAACTGGTTGCGCCTCTCCCTTCTGCGTTTTCTTCTGTGTCCCTTGGAGGATATTAGCTCGGTAAGGTGAAAGGGCATTGAACCACATCGCGTCGCGATAGACCAGCGCAATGTTAGATAGGGTCGTAACCTACTGTAACTTCCTCCTCCTCCTCATCTTCCTCTTCATCCTCATCTTCCTCGTCTTGTCCAGCGCCCGTGTCTTCATCGTTATTGTTATCATCGCGCTCCGCCGGTGTCCGACTCCGTGACTTTGACTTGCGCGCTGGTGACGTCTCCTCCTCACTATCATCTTGCTGCCTGTTGCTCACTGAGCTTCCCCGGTTCTTCGCTGGCGAGCTATTATGGTTGTCTGCGCCTTCCTCATCAGACAAATCAGCGGGCGCTGGGTTGAAGTCGCCCTCATCCTCTGAGTCGGAGAAGTGCTGGTCGAGAAAATTCGCCGTAGACATGATGGTGACTATACTCTGCAGATATGGACAGAGGTATAATGCTCCAGTCTAGATCGATAGAAGTTGAGGTCAAAGGACCAAGAAAGTGAGGCCAAAGTGCTTGATCTACCCTTGTCTCGTTGCTTTGGTGTTGCCTCTGTCTCAATTCGCGCTAGCGACTCACGGCATGTACCGGTGTCTGAGCGCTAACCTGAAGTGGATAGGTTGATCGGGTCAGCGAAATCAATGTTCAGCCTCGGCTTCAGCCTTTCTCCTCAACTTGGTCTGAGAAAGGTGATGGCAACAACAACGTACAGACGGACTTGTTTTGGAGAAAAATGAAATCTGTTGTTGTGGATAAGTTTGTTAGCGTATGTCTTTATTTTATTATATTCCGATATATTGAGCTGACATTTCAATCCAGAATTATGACGAGCTTAAGGTAACTGAGCTAGAGCATCATGAAGTTCCATATGGGCACGCGCTGGTGCAAGTGAAAGCGGCTGGCCTCACCTTTGTTGACCTTCTGTATGTATGTAAACCTTCCAATTGCAATCCATGTTCAAAGACTTTACATATCTTTTGTGTATCATTCATTCCACCGTTATTTGGTAACCAGTCTCGACCCAAGCACATCTGAAGTCGTCATTGGGCCCTCAGCTAATCTCCACCAGGCCCGCGGTAAACATCAGAACAACAAATCCCTCCACACGCCTCCATTCACCCTTGGCAGCGAATTTTCTGGAGTCATCCTCTCCACCAACCCTTCCGCTTTGCCCCTCTCCTCCTTCTCCCCTGGCGCCCGGGTCTACGGCTCACATCTTGGCGCCTTCGCAACGCACATTTACGTCCCCCTCTCTTCCTTTCGCATAATCCCCCCGCAGTGGTCTTTCCAAGATGCAGCGGGAATCAGCTCAACCTTGCCAGTGTCATACGGTGCACTAAAAAGGGCGGGCTTGGGGAAGGGTCAATCTGTGCTCGTACATGCCGCCGCTGGTGGGCTGGGCTTGATGGCCGTGCAAGCTGCCAAGGCTCTTGGATGCACTGTCATCGCGACAGCATCTACATCAGCGAAACTGGCAGTGGCGAAGAAGTTTGGCGCAGATTTTCTGGTTGATTACTCGGATGAGAATTGGCCAAAGCGAGTTCTGGAAGCAACCAATGGTGTGGGTGTGGATGTGGTATATGACTCGGTTGGCCTCGTTGACCAAAGTCTGAGATGTCTGAAGCATAGAGGACGCATCCTGCTTATCGGCTTCGCTGGTAGAGAGGGGAATATGGAGAAGATTGCGATGAATCGGGTATTGTTGAAGCAGGCAGTGGTCATTGGATACCGATATGGTGAGACCCACCGACGGAATCCAGAAGAGACGAGGGTGATTTGGGAAACTCTGGATTCGATGATCACGAAGGGCGATATTAAGCCAACTGTATACGACGGAGACTTCAAGGGCCTAGAGAGCGTCCCTCGCGCGATGCAGGAGATGGCTGACCGAAAGGTCTGGGGAAAGGCCGTGATCAATCTTGATGAGGTGGATCAGGTTGCCAATATTCGAAAAAAGGTGAATATTCGGGCGAATATATAATTTTATATGTACATACTGTCTTTCTGTCTTTCTATCTTATTCTAGACTTTTAAATCTGGCCCACGGTGAACAAGCATGCTGTGCTCTAATTATTACGTCCCGTCCCGCCGTCTAATCCACATCGTCCGCGTTAGTGTCGCCATACTGCTCTTTCTTATCGTCGGCCTTCTCTCCGTTCTTGGCAGCAGGCGCTGCCTCCTCATCTTCCTCTTCGCTGCTGTCATCATCCTCTTCATCTTCATCTTCATCCCCGACAGTGACTTGCTTGCCCGTACTCAAGTCAACCCCCTCCTTTATCGTCCCATCTTCATTGACATCTTCTTTGAGATACAATGAAAACACAACGACGAGATACACAACCCCAGTAACGCGATTCTTGAGCACATATCTGAGGCTATGTGAGCGTTTGATCGTCCTCTTTTCCCCTTTGCTGTAGCTTGGTTGGCCTTTCGTGATCGATACAATGCGGCGCAGATGATTTCGCCAATGATTTCAACAAAATAAAGGAAATAGACAGGGAATTACGAGAAGGGGAACATACCGGAGTGGTTGACCGTCCCAGTAAGACATTATGGGAAGGTGGAAACCGGGCAGCTTGAGCGCAAACTTGTTGAAATCCAGATATGGGTTTCCGAAGTCAACAAACACGGGTCGGCCAGCCTCGAACTCGAAGCCCTTCCGATTTCCCTCCACAAGGAAATGCTTCTTGCGCGCCGAAGCGGTATCAGGTATGCCCTTCTCTTTCCGGTAAGCCAGACCATCAGCTGCTCCGCCTTCCTCAACGAGAATTCCGATCTTATCATCAAAGTTGTCACCGCCCTTCTTGGGCACTACTGGTTCGCCGTTTTTGCTGCCGAGCCATAGCTTATCGATGCTACTCAAAAACTTCCCGAACAACCACGGCTGGTCCGCGTAGACATCCGCCTCGAGGCCCGGATCAACGGCCCATTTGACAATTTTGAATGCAGATCCAAACGCCGGTGGCAGTCTGTCTCTAATGGGATGGTCGAAATCGTTGCCAAAGACCAGGTCGTCGCCGGGAATTGCTTCGCTGGGGGTGAATGAGAATGAGATCGAGTATTGGTGCTTAGTGTATTCGGGAATGGAAAAGTACGGGCTATGTTCCGGCGAGGAGTGAGGAAGGCCGTGGTAATTCTAAGAAGAGGATGGGTTAGCTGAGGGGCTTATGGAAGTTGGTGAAGGCTGCAGAGTGGAGGGATTGGGAGGACGGACCTGGATGCGGATGTTGAGCGAGACAGCTGTGTGCTCGGATTTGATGGAGATGGGCTCCGCAGCGTTTACTGTAACGGTTTCCTGTTTGGTGATATCGTAGGAAGTACCCGCCGTGACACGGAGGGTATATTTATTGTGCGCCATGGTATGTATTACCAGCTGTGAAAAATGTCAAGAACCGTTGCCCTGCCCCGCCTTTTGTATGATGTCTCCGGTACCTACGTAGTGCAGATGACGGCAACACAGTGATTGTAACACTGTAAGCGTCCAATTACTTCGAGTATAAATCGAAGGACCGAGTTCACAACAGATAATCTTCCGGGGGTTGTTGGGCAGTCGGAATTTGTTGAATTTCTCAAGGTCAGGTCGACTGGAATCGGGACGGAATTTCGTGGGTTCGGTGCCCCACCACATCGGGAAACGGAAGCGATGACGACGTTGATGTCAATATGGCTGGGTCTAGCCCGCCACCCCAAAATGCCACATAAGGGCAATATTTAATTTGGTGCAACTTGGCTGCGCTCACAAATAAAAATATAAGACAAAACAAGTAAAAAAAACTAAATAAAAAAATAGACTTTATTCATCTTGGATGAATGGTTCTTTCCGAACCGGGGAGTCGAACCCCGCGCAACCGCGGAATCTTTTCAAGCGAACTCGAATGTTGAGAGGCGGATATGTTACCGATACACCAGTTCGGATCCTTTGATGTCGGGCCGATGATTTAATTTTATTCATATATGTGTTATAGTAACTCATACACTTGTACTTTAGTGAAGGAGTTTACAAAGCACAGCCGTGGTCCCATGCCCCAAATAGCTCAGCAGGAGAAGGTTCTCGGTCAGAAAAAATTCTGAATATATTGGGTATTTGTCGTTAAAACGCACTTTCTGTCATCGCGCCATATCGGTTATAGGATTCGGGATAATAAAATCGTCGAGCTTGACTCTCTCGAAGAAACTGATAAGATTCATTACTTTCCAGTACTGGGCGATTCTATCGGGAGAGATTAGGATAAGCTGGCCGTCTGCATACCCAGCTGCATTCCGTTAAATAAACTCTCACAGACTTATATCAGAGCTAATGAGAGTGTCAAATACTTACCGGTTGTAAAATTCGTATTAGCATAGTGCACCTTGCTTTTAACAATTCTTGCACCTTTGAATTGATCCTCCTTGGCAATACGCACAAAACCCTCGTCCCCAATGTCCTCAGCAATGAAGGTATATTGTCCACGTGGGATATTTGGGTCTCCAGTGAGTTTTATTGCCTCCAAACGGCCTCTGTAGACCTGTGCGTCTTTTTTGCGAGCTATATACTGCTCGTGGCTTTCATTTGATTGTTTGGCAATGGTGGATTCATCAAATGGCTCCTCGGTATCTGGCTGATTCAGAAGAATAAATTCACAGCCATGACCAGAACTAAAACAATAAGCTGGGTGCATAAACAATGAAGGACAAAGCTTACTAATCGCCCACCCAGACCCCTCGGAATGGCCGTGTATCCGTGGGAGTGTAGAGTGCCGGGTCAAGAGTGGCATATGTACTTTTTTGTAGAGATTCCGCCCGATGGCCGAGCACCGTGTGCATCGACTGGCGTATTCTAAAGACATGTTCATTTATCTCCTTGCGATTCTGCGGTTTTTGTGCGCCTGCGAGTGTATGGTTGATAGTACTCACATGGGCATGATACGCCGAAACCTCATCGGCGATTATAGACCGCTGGGTAGCTGGGATTGTGGGAGGTGGCCATAGAGTTGGAGCAGGTGGCCACACAGACGAGCTTGGATAAGCCTCAGCCGGCCGGGCCAGCATGAATTTAGACTCAGCTATTGTATCTGTGAGGCCGCCTAGAGACATGGGGATTTCCAAGTCGTAGCGACGAGAACTCAGTTCCTCCAGTCTCAACAATGGTATGTCTGTATGGAGCTTTAACCTGGGTTTAAAGGAGACAATGATGATGTTTGGGTCGTGCTCCCAGAATTCCTCGATTGTCGGAGCTCGCTCTGAAACTAGCCGGTACCCATCGATGGTGCCCAAATACGGGTTGTAATATGTGACCATGACCTGGCCAAAGAGATGCTGATCCCCAAACCATAGTTTCATCTTCGGGATAAACCAGTGCGGGTCGTGGGCACGATACAAACTTCGGTAGCTTGGAAATGGCCAAGGTGATTCCAAAATGCAACCTGGGACATTTTCTTGGACAAGTGGTTGCCAGAGGTGATCGTTGGTTCCCCGTATATAGAGCTGACGGCACGAATAGACAGCTGCATCTAGATCATGTGGAGGCAGACACGATAGAATGGAATCTAGAAGTTCGGCCGGCAGATTAAGTAAATATGAGCCACTTTGAGATAGAATGCTGCGTTCATAATCGTCGCTATCTATGCGCATTTTAGCAAGCAGTCCGTATCTTCCGTCAACAACAAGCCTCTATTGATGATATGCGGATGGCGGCGTAAATGCTTATCTCCGTCGCCTCGGTTTTCATAAGTTTTGTCTGAAGAGTACTCGCAGGGGTATGACAAGCTTAGTCTCTGCACTTTACCTTTCGATATGGACGACATCTCGCCGAAATTGATTTGGATGCTCGGCCACTGTGGGTCAGCGATTCCGCCCGAGTAACTACCCGTCCCGTCGACATCCATCACGGCTGAATGTGATAACCAGCATTAATGATGCTCAGTATATGCTTTATAGAATCGTATATCCTCGTGGAGATGGTATCAATGATCTTAAACCGTTTCGCTCGTCATTATAAAACAGTGATGATGCCTGGTCGACCCTCACAACAGACATGTTCGTTATTACCGAAAACGATTTAGCGGGCCGCCCCATCACCCACCTCGCCTAGCAGGGATAATTAAGTGGTCTGACAGTTTGTTTAACATTGTTTAACTGAACTTCATAAAAAAGGAAATGCATATTATTCATCTATGGCGCCTGTCTCAGTCCATATCCAGAAGCTATCTTCTCAGCACTAACCCTGCAAAATTATTCACGCGTCATCGCTTTGGGCGGCACCTTCAACTCGTACAGCGGCACTTCCTGCATCTCCAGGTCTTCCTCCATGCCATCACGGTCGAACGCCCGCTCCCTCGTTGCAAGTCTCTTCTCCAATCGAGTCTGCTTTCGTATATTGTTGAGAAACCAATAGTATAGGCTTAGCAAGAGGATAGTGACGAAGGCAACCGCGACGAAAATGAGGCCCACAGCAGCTGGGGGCTGGAAACGTTAGCTGCAAGTCATCTGTGCTGAGTGGATTTACTTACTAGTTGAGTTCTTTCCGGCATGTTATATTTTTAGTGATATAAATATCGCTTGCTTTGACAGTTGCTCTGATTAGGCTATGTGGCGGCGAGGTTGACGGTTATATGTCGTGTCGCCGGATGGATGTCGTGAATGTGGTTACTGTTTTACTGAAAAGGGAAAGGTAGACTTAAATTTACAGAGAACTGGATCTAAGTTAGATCTAAGTTTGACGGTACCTAGAGCTATGAGATAGTTCCATATCACGTAAATGAGGCCATAGTTGGGCCCATTCTCAGTTTACTAGCGCTGGCCTACTACCATCACCACTCCAGAGACTCGGGGCCGCTTTTCGTTGCCTACAAAATCATGAATAGCCATTTTTGAAAAAAGAGGAGGTTACCCTATCTATTGTATACTGCCAAAATCAAGCTTTATCTCTGACAATGCATTTTCATCACTTGAAAGCCGCCTACAGAGCTCGGAGAATCTGTGTGACAATTTTGAACTTCTTGACGTGACTGGTGTCATTGACCGATAGTCATTGGGTCTCCTGTATATTTTACAGCCGATAAATGTATTAACTATACTGATCAAGGCTTCTTTGGTGACGTGGTCTATAGTTTGGAAGTAAGAGTACAATGTGGTGGGCAAATGTAATATACGCTGTGGGAATACTCCCAGATATTGTAATCCAAAGTTCGAGCCAGTAAGTCCAGTATGGGAATGTTTAAAGGCATGCATTAAAAACTACGATTTGTTTGAGCACATGCGATGGCTATCGTATATCAAATAAATAAAAAGGGACAGATCTTCTTTACTGCCTGGGTGGTGGCTTTTAGCCACGCTGTATTATTGAAGTAATCTGTCGACGATAGGAATCCAACAAGTTGCGTGCTCTTATATATTTCAGGCTGAAATCAAACGAGCCACACAGCAGCCATTCCGGAGGAAACCTCAAAAGAGTCTCCCGTGACCAGCATTTTTTTGTGGGAACCACTAAGCATCCTCAATATCCCAACATGCCCAGGAAAGCCTCACTCTGGCATGTGCACGTCTGCAGAGTTACACAGGCGAGTGAAAAATGCACAGCATCGGCCAACCAGCACTGTGTTGGTTACATCGCCAAACGCAAGGGTACCGTATATAATTTGTACACCACACCTCGACGCTATCCCCAATACTTCAGAAACCAGGGCTCCGACTGAGACCTGCGACAAGCTGCCATGAACGCAACCTCGGAGGCTGAGGCCGGCCAACAAGCTGAAAACCAGTCGGGGATAAACACGCATTGCGAGAAGTGTGTGAAGCTGGCTGAGAAGCTCGAGAAATGCAAAGGTAGCGCCGAAAATAAGGCGAACGAGGAGGGTTCTGATAAATCGCCGAAGCTTCGGAAGGAAGAATGCAAGCACCTACGGATGAGAGTTAGAAAGAGTAGCTGATACTGCGCTCTACGGGGGCGGGGACATTTTATTTAATTGACGAAAAGGCTTGACTGCAAGATGCGAAGCATATCAGTGGGGAAACAATGGTGGTTGTGAACTGCCAATATGGAATCAACTTCGGAAGACTCAACGGCGGCATATTTCCTTGCGGATTTTACTGGTGGCGCAGGCAGCTACAGTATTATGAAAGCTAAAACTTTAACAATGGATGTTGTTATGGAGCTGGTGTCAACAATGAGCGACCTCATTGTTGTGGTGTTAATGACACATCAGGCATCCGACACCACAGGCCCCAAAGTTCTTACCAGCAATTCAATAATGACGGGGTCGTTTTTGAAACCATTAGAGACTATCAAAATCTCTCTTGACCAGGTTAACAATAAAAGGACATGGAGAATATGGCAGCTGGTAAAATATTATGGTTGATATTAGGTTTTACATTTGCTTGTAAAATAAGTCAACTTCGTGGCATGTAAAGAATATGAAACACATCTTCCCGGCTCACAAAAATGGTAATATTTCCCATCATTAGTTAGTATTGAAATTAGAAGTCTCCAGAGACGCTTAGATGAACCTGTCTTTGTTGCAAATAACCAACATAACCATCCCCAACGACCAGAATTTCAGCAAACTGATAACACCGCAAAACACAACCACATATCCATCCACCTCGCCATCCGCCTCTTGATAACTACAATCTTCAAGATGTGTCTATCGCAAGAAATATACCATCAGCCATGCGAGCACAGGTACTATGAGCCAGTTGAATACTGTCGGCCCACAAAAGAGAGCTTTCAAATTACCGGCGACGTCTTTGGAATCCGCTGTCCAAACCATCACACCGTGATCCTGGAGACAGTGGACTTTTGCAACATCTGTAATGAGAAATTGAAGGCTACAGCAAAACAAGCGCTTGTTGCATTCAGAGAAATGAAAATCGCCGAAGGGGATCCGACTGGGGGAAAGATGGAGGATGGGAAGGAAAGGAAGAAGAAGAGGAAGGAGAGGGAGATCGAGTCACTCAAGCGTGCTGAATATCTTGATGTTCCTGTGTGGGGCACCAAGAGGGTAAGTACAGCCAACCCCCGTGGAGAGAGTAGCTTCGCAGTTATAATCGTGAAAGGCAGCTGATTCATGCAGAGTCGTTCCAAGAATCGCCAAAGATCTCACTCAGTGGGTTCATATGATAAACACAGCCGCCCAAAGTCCAGCAGGAGGAAACATCTCAGCAATTCTCTTCCTGCTACTGACCTCGGTAGCAAGGTTGAGGAGCTTTGGGCAGATATATTTGCGCCATTGCAAGGAGATGAAGATTGGGTTCTGAGTCAGGTACAGCCAACTCACATGGCATACAGTTCATATACATGTGCAGCAGAGGACATGCCCATTGGCGGATGTGGATACGACGAGGAAATGGAATCTTTGTATGCCAACGCGCAGCTAGAAATTGGTTCAGATCTTTCGCAGACAATGTAGGTTGACGACACCGTTGGCTCAGAATCCTGGACGTGGCTATCTATTTGACCATGCTAACCTCTGAGCTTCCAACAGGTTTCCTTTCAGGTTACTCAAGAACTGAGTTGGTCTCGGCCGTCTAATTATCCGATGGAGATACACCGGATGTCGTCTCGGCATGATACATAGGTCAGGTGTCACAGCAACTGGAGGAATATACCCATAGATGAGATCAGTTTCCCACAAAAGAATGCAAATAACCGCAGTCGCCCTTCTTGAGAGGAAACAGCCTCCAAAGCTTTTTGTGTCAGGACGTTGCACAACAGCCACAGTTTCAGAAAATATAACATGACCTGTCGCTTTGAGATGGTAGTCTTTATTAGCCGAGCACCAGAAACCACAATCCTGGACGTGAATTGCTCCTCATATAGTACTCGAACTCAAACGTTAATCCCCTTCAAACCCACTCCATGATCCTGAACCTCTTAAATGAATTCAGCCTCGAATCCGGCGGTCGTGAGTGAATCGTGTTGCGCTCTTACCAATCGAGTTAGCCATCCCACGTCAAGTCAATAGCGCAACGCCACTGCGATCCCCGGCCCGTCCCGATCCCGATCCCGATCTCGAGATGTGTCTCAAGACCGAAGCTTATTACATGGAATGCAGCCACCGCTTCCCAGAGTCCTTCAGCCACTGTACCAAAATAATAGAGGAGCGCGCGACAAAGGGCTGGTGGCCTTTCTCGTTAATGAACGCTGATCCGTACAAGGAGTGCGACGACCACCGTTTGGAGACGAAAAACAGCGAGGGGTTGTGTCCAACTTGCGATTGGGATCTGAAGGAGAAGCTGAAGCAGGCCGAGGAAGGGAGAGGTGGCTGAGTGTGGGCACTGGTCTGTTACGATTCCGGTTGGGATATACTTGTTGAGGACGCAGAGTTTCTTTTCACGACGGAGTTTAGATAGTTGAAACATTTGTACGAGATTTGTATTTCCACCGAAAGAAATAACATAGACTGCTATCGAATTGCTGGGAAAGGAATGCTGAAAACCAAGTGTTTGCCACAGATGATCAGCTATACCTAAGGTTGAGAAACACCATCATGATCCCATATAACGCCTATATTACCTGCTTGGCCTAGAGTCCACCCACTATAACGTAAATAGTATTATATGCCCACAATGAATACATGTCGTGTGTCTGCAGGAACTGAGAAGCAGTTCCATGACACGCGCACGGAAGTGAGTCGCAGAGAAACATCCTCCTCCCACAGACCCTACTTCTGCCTTTATATCTCATGAATCGCCGGTTCGTATCTCCATCCATCAGATCGCACTTCGTAACCGCCAGTCACACCAATCTTTACCGATAATTTCTTGAAGCCTATAAAAGGTCGCTTCACCGGAACCACACTCCCATCATCCAGCGTAGTCTCTGTCGCCTCAAACGCTAGATCGGGATGGAATAAATAGGCCAACACGGCCAGGACTATAATGACTACTAGAAGTGATATGGTTGCAGGATGCCAACGTCTCAATTTAACGACTAGTACGATGTAGGCTACCCACAGAGGGATCCATATTGCGAAAAAGAGACGGACAGAATATGGCGGTTTGTAGCGTGTCTGCACCATCGCGCCAGACTGGCCTTCTAGTTAGCTATCTCATCATCTGGAGAGCGAGATGCGGGCTTGTACAAACGGTATGCAAGGTATATATATATAGTTGTGGGGTATGGCCAACCAGGAACGGCAGGGAGGCAGGTCAAGCTTTGGCGGGGCAGCACTTGGCAGTTAACTGCGGGTCAGGGCAGGTCCTGATTGATTATCCGTTTATGTCCTTCTCTGAACGGCGAGAGATATTCCGACTTGCTGTGAGTTGGTAAATCAGAGCCTTTGGATAGTATTTAAATGGAAAAATAGGCATCTTTGTGGGTGTCGTCGCGCATTTCTACGTAGGATTCCTCATGCCACGAAGGGCAATGAGCGGCGAAGTAAGGGTGCTATTTTAAGAACAGCGCGGACATTTAGCGAGTAAACATCAGACAGGCAACTTCAAATGATAGCGAGAGGAAAATATATTGATCAGTGTCTACCTATATAGTGCATCTATTTCCTCAATCTAGGCTTTCGTATTCTTGTTGCCTAGTATCAAGCACTTGTGGCAAGCTGTATTTCTCTTGACCCGAGCCACGTTGTACTTGCGACAGCTCTCCTTGGGCTCATGGAGACGGTTCTGAGATTATGAGATGGAATCATCCATCTTATATACTGCAATCTGGAACTCCTTCAGGACCATCTGGTCGCAATATTAATGAATAATACCCGTCATTCATTCCTTATTGCCCCCAAATATCAAAAGGACAGTCGTGCTCTATTGCCAAACAACCATCATCTTCATACTCCATTGTTTTTCCGTCCAGCGATAAAGGCTTTGTTGACCTGGACCCACCACAAGTCCCGTGGTCATCCGTTGCCATCCCCAAACCCATTGTCACACCTCGTTCTTTCTCTATTTGGATTCCCTCCCCATAGTCCACCACGTGATAACCTCAGCTGTTCTCGAGTCCAGTGAACCTCCGTCCCACAAAGAAACCAACCAGGCAGCCAGCCGTCCCTCAAAGCCACAACAGTCTATCTGCGCTACCTACAATATACCAATACCCCTGCCCTGTTTACGATGTGCACAAAGGTCAAATACCACTTCTGGAAGTGCGGACACCGAATCCAAATTGGCATCGCAGCATGCAGCCCCTGGGCCGAGCGCTCTCAGATCCTCGACAGCAACGGCAAATGCCCCAATGACGGCGTCTCGGTTGAAAGGTGCAATGCAAAGTGTTGGGATTGCAATGTTGGTGCAATTGAAAAGCCGACATTTGCGGAGATGCTCGCAAAGCTGCACAAAGGCGGGGTTACAGGCGTGAAGAGGCGCGGAGGCTGAAAGGGTAGGATCTGGAGATTCAAGTCTGAATGTAGGTGCTGGATCTCATTAACGAAGTGCTGTTGCTGACAGTGCGGTTGAATGTAGATCTGCATTCGGTATAAGTCAAAGAGACTACTGCTTGCACTATGGCCAAGAGTTTTGATCTGAAGGGGACAACGAGGGCAAAGGACACAACAACGGTTATTATTGCTACTGGGGGGGGGGAACGGGCATGCTCGTTTTTTGCTTGGCTCAGATGAGAATTACCAATGATGTATGTTGTTCTTCCTCGAATGTCTCAAACCTCGAACAATGACCTTTGTGTCTGAACGAAGATTCCATGTATTCGTATGCGGAACGTTCTGGTCCAACCTTGAAAGGAGAGAAACGTATAAATATCCCCAGGGCTTCCATCAATTTCCCAAAATCAAACCCAATACTTCATTACCCAAATCCCATCAGGATCATCAGAATCATCAAATCTAACAATACTAGCCAAACAACGGCCACCAACAACAGCCTCAACTATGTGCTGGCTGCTGATCATATACTATTCCTGCGGTCACACTGGCTACGAGGAGCGACCCTGCAGTGAAGTCCAACGTGGCTACCGATGCAGCGGCAAAAATGAAGACACTGAAGAGGTCTATGAGTACTGCTACAGATGCATCCGCCGCGGGCATGGAAACTGAAGAGACGGAATAGAGAAGTAAGTTCTTTGCTCCAGTATTTATTATTGATGGTAGACTAGGTATACAATGAACTTTTTGCAACCCACATGTTCTTATATTGCTTGAATTGTGATGTGATTTACCTGCCGACACAAGAACTAAGCCAATGTATCCACACATCCGTATTGGCTTAGTTCTTTTGTCGGCAGGACGATCCAGCCAGCCGATATCCGCTCGATAACCCTTGATATAGTTGCAAAAGTCTACAGATTCATACCCCATGGATACGTCCTCGCCGGCTATGCCAGTGTCTGCCTAGAGCAGAGGGACTTCCAACTACTCACAATCCTCATATATGGAAGGAACGATTACGAAGCAACCTTAATCGCACCTTCCTCCCGGTTTCGAGATCTAATATAAGGAAGGAATGATTACCAAGCAAACTTGGTCGCAGCTTCCTTGCGGATCTCTAGCCATATATTATTGTATGACGAAAAATGTAGTGTAGCATTAGCTCCAGACTCTAGATATTTAGACTGAAAGTGCACAGTAATATTGGAGTTTATCGCTACTGAAATAGTGGAAAGTCGTTAATAACAAGTAGAATGGGGTCGTGATGCAGGAGTAATTGTAAATTCTCGAGACATATTTATCAGTCATATAACACTGGACCTGGAGCCATAGACCCCAGATTTTTGTTTATACCGCCTTGATACATTTGCTCAAAGGTGCACAAGATATTCGGAAGCTTCCTATCCGTGTTATTATCCGAGCAGAGGCAGTTAGATTCAGTAGAATAGCAACGTAGCAGCTCTTTAGTTACAAAGTTCGGTTACATGACGAGTCGAGTGAAGCGGGAAGTAACACCTTCGCGCTCGTATGCAGCTTACATTATATATGACTAAGATATAAGTTGTATACGAGCGCAAAGGCAACCGACATCCAATTGAGAAGGCAAAGTTATACGAGCGTACTCAGCACATGTCGATGTTTTGGGCTTCAATGCCATGAATGTTTTAGCGCTGACTTGCCAAGAATAGCAGAATGAAAATCTTAACGCTATCTGAATTCGAAAACCTCGTATATTTCCCATGTAAGACATAGCTGAGTTTGAAAGGGTGGTAAATTTAGTGTTTATGGCATAGTTAATTGATGGAGATGAGAATATAATCTCGCAAATGTCCTCGTTGACAGCTCTCTCTCTCTCTCTCTCTCTTCATCTTCAAGCCCATTACTAAATTACAACACTTCTCAATTCTTACAACTCCCCGCAGACGCTTTCCAAACCATGCAATTATTCAAGATTTCAGCACTTGTGGCCCTCTCCATCGGAGTTGTCTCGGCTCAAGAACAGTTGGTGAGCTTTGTCTTCAACTTTCTACATCCTTTTTGGGCAGCAATGGCTAATCCAGCCACTACTAGGCGTCTCTGTTTACAGACCCATACTGCACGGACCTAGCACAATACATCAAATCTAACGACTGTGTTGCGCTTTTCGGATTGGGGTATAAAACCCCCTCCCAAAACACTCTAGCACCAACTTCTACTGACACATCCAATTATAGATCTGTCAGCGTCAGCAACACCCAATTCACATGCGTGCCATTCTCGTATGCTTCCCCCCCATGGATAATTACCCGCACACCACCGCATCCACTAACATGGCTACACAGCACCGATGATTGCACCGGGCCAGCCTCGGGACCCGCCTTCAAATCGAGGGAGGGATGCACTCCCATCGAAGGGGCCCAGCAGTGGGCAGACCCCGCAGCTGTCAGATGTAGCCCGGCATCCGAGTAGGGCTATGGGTGATCATAGGTAGATGGTCTGTGTGGAGGGCGAGGGGGGTAATTCGTCCTTCGAGAAGGGCAGCCGAGCTTGTAGAGGGGTTGTAGTTACTATTCAACATAGTAGAATGAAGGAGGTTACTGTGTTGATTCTATCCTCTCGCACACTTCCCACTCTTCCTCGCATGCTTGAGGTTCCATTCATTTGATATGCTTCTCACATCAATCAAGAAAAGGCTTGCGCGTTGGCGGAAGCCAGGGACTATCCATGCAAGATCCATGAATTGAATCCTATCCATTCAGCCCCCACCCTGAATATATGAGATGAATTGGGTGGACCAGATGCGCAGGCATAGGTTGGGGACGGATGGGGTGCTGAAGGTGTGGGATATGAATCTGGGGGTGGGTTTGAGGGAGAGGCTCTGCCATACACAAGCTTGGATAAACACCTGGACGATAGTCTCAATTGTGCCAACAGGCATAGCGTGGAATCGCGGCCGCCCCTTGCCGCCTTTTACTTTGCCAACCACACACACGGCCAACCGCTACCAATGGAAATCCGTAGGAATTGCCACTGAAACAGGGCTAATTCCTTGGCAAACCCGGGGGGATGCGATCCCATCCCCCGCATCTCCAGCAGTAATATTCAGCAACGATGCAGGCAATGGCGACACACGAAGATACCACGACAGACTGTCCATAGTGGGGCTTTATTGTCGTGAGCTTGGACCTTAACTTTGTGGTGCCGGCGGCCCGATCCAACCCCATGGCAGTTAGTTACAATACCAACGAACGAACGATATATATAACACGGGCCGACCCCACAAATCAATAGCACGGACTTTACCTTCTTGACTTGCCCCCCCTTGTCTTCTCAATCTTTGTGAGGTCTTCCCCCACCTCGACTCGACCTCTTCGCCATGGCCACTAAGTCGTCACCCCCCAGTAAACCAGCTGCGGGTTCTGACACGACCCCTAAGACTGTGGATAAGATAACGGAAACACCCGCCGTTCAGGGTACTGCGGGGGCGCAAGAACAAGAGACACCCCTTACTATCGCAGAATTAAACGCGCCCGACGGCAACGCACCTCTCGAGATCAATACGGTATGTAAAGCGATACTTACTTCTCGAGACCACATACTGACGCATCATTACAGGAAGAGGATGACTTCTTCGATTCCGACTCCGCGATCGGGTCTGACGCAGGCTCGGAAACAACGTCATTAACCTCCTCTGTCCTGCACTACAAATACGAAAATGGTCGCACCTACCACGCCTTTCGCGAAGGCCAGTACATCATGCCCAACGACGATAAAGAGCAGGATCGATTAGACCTGGTTCACCACGTCTGGAGGCTGATTCTGCGCGGCGAATTGCACAGAGCTCCGATCCCCGAAACAGTGCAGAGGGTCTTGGATATTGGAACCGGCACCGGAATATGGGCCATGGAATTCGCAGACGAGTTCCGCAACGCCACGGTCATTGCCAATGATCTGAGTCCCATCCAACCCACGTGGGTCCCGCCGAATTTGCGCTTCGAGACCGACGACGCTGAGGATGAGTGGCTCTATACCCAGCCCTTCGATTATATACATGTCCGGAATATGGGCGCGAGCATTGCAGATTGGCCAAAGCTGGTTTCACGTTCGTTGGAACATCTTCAGCCGGGAGGCTGGATTGAGGTCCAGGAGCATGCCATTGAAATGCATTCGGAAGATGGCGAGGTTCCCCGGAACACGAGAGATTGGTTGAATGAGATGGAGGGTGCCGCCCGCACTTTTGGCAAGGATATGAATGTCGCAAAGTTGATCGGAGATTACTTGAGAGATGCTGGCTTTGAGGATGTGCATGTAGACAAATACAAGGTAGGTGGTCTCGAAGACATTTCCAACTCAAGCTAACTGGTGTAGATTCCATTGGGGTCATGGCCGCGAGACAAAAGAATGAAGGAAATCGGTAGATTTCAACAAGCAGTAGGTGTGACCCTCCCCTTGATAAATTCCTACTAACTTATCTTCTAGGCTTGTGTGGAGTCGGTAGAGGCATACAGCCTAGCTCTCTTTACGAGAGTCCTTGGCTGGGATCTCATTCCTCTCCAAGTCTTTTTGGCTTCAGTACGATCTGAACTTGGGAATTCCAGTAACCACCTATACTGTTTCACATACATTGTTTATGGGAGGAAACCTTTATAGAATAGCGATCCGAGAGAATACTGTGCACTACAGTACTGACGTATACGATACCCTTTCACCGTTGTTGAAGTATGACCCTTTTGTGACGTATAAATCATAAAAAAGTACAGGCAAGAATAAGAGCCTCTCCATACTGCTGTGAGCGGTTACCTTCATTAAATGGAAGACTCGCAGAGTTTGTAGAAGGATTGTGAAAGATTTATCAAATAGCAAACAGCAAACAGCAAACAGAAAGTGAGAAAATGATATGAAATCATATCAATGTATGACTATATCGACTTATAATTACCTGAAATAAGACGCTTCCAAACACCCTTTACAGCTGCAGAGAAGCTGTCTATAAATTCTCTGGAACGAGTAATAAATTCACTCCACTTGCCTTTCCCTTTGCGACTCCAAACATATTTCGAAACCAAGCCAAAGCTAATTATGCATCTTCGGGAACTCGCAATAAATCGTTCCCATTTGCTTTTGCCTTGGACGAAGACAGGCTGCAGATATTGTTTTCCAGGTTCCGGCACTTGGAGCTTGATATCAGTCGAAAACACCACCTTGGGTAAACATCCGGATGGGTCCGAGTCCTGACTGGTAACAACGCCAATCCTGATTGGAAAGAACCTTGCGTCTGAATCAACCTCTGGCCGCTGACACATTGCCTCGATGGCACTGCTATTAAATGCCATGAGTTGGAACTTGGCAGGGATATTTTCATAATGCCTAAAGTAGGACATTAATAGCAGTGCCATCACCAAAGCAAAGCCAAGGGAGATGGCCAAAATACCGCCCAGAATGGAATATCCTCTAGCAGAATAGTCGTAGACAGGAAGACGTGCACCGTTCGTGCCTGGGCCAAAGGCACTTGATTGGACGAGAAAGATGCTCTGCGATATGAGCCAGTGCAGCAAGATCGACAGTATCATGAGGGGAATCGAATATTTCAGCGGCAATGAGAGGAAATAGGACGATCGCTGCATGCCCTCGGGCGACGTTACTCTTAGCACCTTTTTGCCGTCCTGGTGAAGAAATCGCACCCATTCGTCGCCAACCACTTGGCGCGTGAGGATGTTGTTGTAGAATATGTAGAGAAAGCTGACCATGACTTGGGGACTGTTAGCAATCAGAATGTGGCTCAGAAGTGCCACAGTTCTGCTGCTGCCAATGCTGGTGAGTGGCCCTAGAGTGCGGACTATTGTTGCTGGGTTTACTTTGAAGCCTTGTTTCCATAGCGTTGCAGGGCTCAAGTCAATACCCATATAGACTAAGTAATTTGCTGAATCTCCGATAAACCACCCTGCGATTCCGATTCCCGCACCAAATCTAGCAAGCCCGTTAGTTTTAACTATGTTTGAGTAACAAAAAGTACAAGTATCAGCCACAGCATAGTTAATAAAAAGTACTTACAAAGCAAGCGATACCATCCAGCCCATGATACCAAGAGCACTAAACCACGAGATCTTCTCCTCAACAACCCAGGTCGCCATTTTCACTTCAATAGGTCCCGGTTTACGAGACTTTGGCGTCCGCTTGTCGTTAGTTTCATCCATATGCGAGTGTGGATCTTCGAGGAAGTTGTCAATTGCATCCCCCATAGTGACCATCGTCCGTTTCTTTCTGTTCTCTTCTTTTGGCCCCGCATTGCGGAAATGGTGGAATGCAGTCCAGTAAATCAAGAGGCTCTCCAGTAAAGTGCAGCCTAAAACAATACCAATTATGTATACGCTGTAATGAATCCCACACCTATCCTTATTGTCCCCCTGGGGACCGGTTAAACAATGGTCAACTTGTATATGTTCTGGCCAAGCCAATGTCCAGTTGCTAGCAAACGTTTTAGCGTAGTTCCAGTCGCAATATGTCCCTGGCTTCTCATATCCCCGGCAGATCCAAGAACTAGAAGACTCCCACGCTTCCCAACCAGATGCCCATGCATCAAGTAGGGAGGATCCGTTGTTTTGCACCGAGCTAACGTTGCGGGCTACGATGATAAGTGAGCCAGTAGACGCTAGTGGATCGATATAGCGCTCAATACAGGCCTTCGTGTCTAGATATGTATAGTTCACGGCCTCGTCTTGCAGCTCATACAGCATCGATACATTTGCAGATGCTTGTCCAAATCCCGGCGCATGTTTCCACCACGAAAGGTGTGATAGCGGGTCCGAGGCTGCCCAGTTGTCTCCCGCTGTGAGAAAGTCACTTGTGGCTACTACACGTGGGATTACTGCGACCGGCAGGGATGTGAATATGGAGGAGTTCCAGCTATTTTCGCACTCTGTTAGCCTCATCATGCTCTCAGCAAATGTTGCTCGTGCAGACTTACAAAATGTGCAAAAGCGTTGCAATGAAGCCTATAGAACCCCAGGCAACAGCTCGGCTCCACTCAATATGCCGTAGATTCTTTAGGCTCGGGACCCCAATATCCAGCGCTTTCCCCTTTCGATGCGCGCCAGCTATTTCCTCACGAGACGGTGCGACGAGAATCTGCATACAGTAGTTTCCGGCGCCAAGAAACAGAGACGATACGATGTTGAGGAGAACGTGCAGACCGCTGTTGAGGGTAGTGGCACTTGAGCAGTTGCTGTAAGAAAAAGTTCCCACGCCTCGATCATCTGGCGGAAAACGAACGAAGGCCCATATCGTAATGCCGATGTTGATACACACCACCAAGGTAGCTATTCCCATCTGCAACTTGAGCATCGTCGCTCTCTTTGCCATCTTGACCCTCAATGTTATTGCACGACCATTTTTCGGGTCGAGTTCGGGGATGTAGTTAGATAGGTACTCGGCCTTTGCATAGCGATTGAACCTTGTCCTCGTCAGTAACGCAACACCATATGTGCTAGGTTTTGGTTGAAGACACTTACCTAGGTCCAGATACGGAACCTGGTAGCAAGGGCGCTTGTTCATCCTCCTCGTCTCCTTTGGGGACTGCTCCTGTGTCCATCTCATCTGGCGGTTGGCCATTATCGGACGGTTCGCTGATATCGGAGGGCCTGCCAATACTTGAGAGATGCGAGAGGGCATACCTTTCCTCCATCACTTTACAATGAGCTGCTCATGCACCTAAACTGGTCGGTAGAGTATGCCCCAATCCCGCAATAATGACAGCGAAGTCCATTGTTGGCAGCCAGGAGGCTGTCGATATTTATTATAAGGGGCCATCACAAGGCTGTGCCGTGCCAAGAGTTGTAAAAGGACCGAGGCGTTTTCAGCTTGGAATCCTTCTCCATATCAATCGGTATAGCTGCCTCCATTGGGTGGTTGGTATAGCCTTGTTAGGCAGCAAGTCACCTGAAGGAATAATGAGAAGGGTCGGCCCCTGATTCTGGTAAGCACTACCACTTAATAGCGTACCTTGTTGGGATTTTTAGGCGCCCTTTCACCAACCAGGGTATCAGAGAGGCTGGGGCTATGAGTTTCTCCGATACGAGCGCCCTGGGAGCAATAATTAAAGCAATCTGAAAGGAATAAAGACGGGCATGGCTCCGTTTCTACGGATATTTAATGTAGCAATATCGTCCCCGCATGAATTTCAAAAATGTTGCAAGATAATTCCTGATTTGTGATACTCATACCTATAACAAAATTTCAACGAAGAAATGGAATTAAAAACTTGACACAAAAAAAAAGAAGAAAACTGATGCATTGTGCCAAAACTGTGCCGACGGGCCTTTCAAGTAAATGATTTTACCAACTGATATTCAAAAGAAACTGCTGCCACACAGCTGGTAGTCCCGGGCAGATGTCAACTTAAAGTAGTGCACGGGCCATAACCGAAACGCTACGCCAAGAAAGCGATCATCGCTCCAACTTCAGGCTCCCCGAAATCTCAAGACCCTCACCAAAGGACCCAATCCAACCACAGCACAACCTCTCCAACCGCAAAAATGGGCTGGTTCTGGGGCGCAAACACGGACGACAAGAAGTCCTCTGCTGACCCACTCCGCGACCTCGATCCCAGTCTCCAAGCATTCCTCAAGAAAGAATCCCCCGTCCAATACTCGCCCTCCGGGCCCCCTCCAACAGAACCCCAAGCGCAACAACCCACCCAACCCACCGAAAATACCTCCTCCGAACCCCCCGCCGACGCAGCCGCGCCCCCAACCCTCTTCAAAGATAACCGCTACGCCCACCTCTGGAAAACCTACACCCCCCAATCCACCATCGAAGCGGCCTCGAAGTCCGACGCCGAGAAGATCGCTGACGTCCTCGAGGGCTACAAGTACCGCAAGGCCGAGATAGGGCGCGCGGCGCTCGAGAACTGTGCGCTTGAACAATGGGAGGTAAATGAGTGCTTCTCGAATGGCGGAGTGAAGGCGCGGCTCACCATGTGTCGCACGGAGAATAAGAGTCTGGAGCGCTGTGTGGAGATGCAGCAGAAGTTCCTGAAGGCGCTGGGATATCTGAGTACATTTGATAGGGGCAAGGATGTGGATGAGAAGATTCAGATGCACGCGGATACGCTGTACCACCGCATGTTGGCGCAGGAGAAGGCGGTGGAGGAGGCTGAGAAGGAAGGGAAGGAGTTGCCGAAGTTTGCGCCGCTGCTAGAGAAGGGCGGGAGCTCTGTTACTGCGGCTGCTGCAGCGGCGGCGGCTGCCACAAAGAAGGAGGAGCCGGAGTTACCGACAACAGGCCCGCTCGCCAAACTACCTTCCGATATTCAAGCGCAGATTAAGGAGAAGTTGGAAGGCTTGTCGGGGATCGAGCGCGAGTTGCAGGAGAAGGCGTTGGCGGCGGAAGTGTCGGCAGGGCAGGAGGTGAAGGCGAATTTGAAGGGGATTTATAAGGAGTCAGACGCTGAGAGGCAGAAGCGGGTGGAGGAGGGGAATGAGACGATTATAGATCGGGTTTCGTCGATTTTGGGGGGTAGGAAGTAGTGAAGGGATAGTTGTATGATAGTGGTGGTGGATGGGAAGGCGGGACGCCCTGTATGATTGAGATGCGATGTGGTATACGGAAGGGGGAGTTGGATATGAGCGCTGCTATTTATATGTACAAATAAGAAAAATATACCTGTCAACATTCCCCTCGTGCTTCGGGTATCCTCCACTTCGCCATGTATATTTACGTTTCAAACGTAGCATCGACAGAAACACATATCTTGAATAAACAATGATACAGACAATGCTCTATTAAACAATAGCCTGCCACCACTCAACAATCACGCCTACCCTCCCGCTGTGCCATTTTGCAATTCTAAATTCCATCCTATCCCCCACTAAAGCAAAGCCTTAATAGTCACACCTCCCTCCCACGCATCTCCACCCTCCAGCTTCGTCCACCCCGCCACCTGCCCGGCCTCCACACACAGCATCTCCTTCCAACCATCCTTGGGCGCAAAATCCTTGATCCCCTTCGCCTTCTCCTCCCATGGGTTCCATACAACCACGTTCTCGAAGTTCTCGCGAACGACCTCGAACGCTGGGGTGCCGTTCGCGGAGACCGTTAGGGCGGTGTCGACGGAGGCAGGGGTGTAGACGCGGTCGGTCTCTCCGGTGATGGAGAGGCTGGCTGGGGATGCTGGGGCATTCGCAGTAGATGCGGTGACCTTGTCGAAATACGGGGCGCCAGCCAGGCCCTCAACCGTCGTCGTCGTGATATCCTGTGTACGTTAGTTTCACTTTCCACCCGCAGACAACCGGGTAAGAGAAGACACCAACCTTAACCCTCAAATAAGTATGCATCAAGACCTGGAACTCCCACGCCTCCGCCCCATCATTCCGCACCAGCATACTCGTCCGCAACGCCCCCTTTGTCAGCGCAACCGAGTAAATCAGGCCGAACTCTCCCTTCCACGCCTCCCTCGCCTCGGCGCTCAGATTCTCGGGGCCGAGTCCGAAATCGAGCTTCACGCCGCCGTCACCTCCCTTGCCGTCGGATTCGGTAGTCGATTTGCCGAGGAACTCCCAGCGCGAGGTGCGCGCGAAGCCGTGTTGGGGGAGCGCAGCCGTGGCGGGGTGGTCGGTGGGTTTGCCGAAGACCTGGTGGGGGTTTGTCAGCTTCTATCTCTCGTATATATCTCCTCTGGCGCCGACTGGTCTCTAGATGGACGTTCTGGCCTCCAGGGTGTTGCGCCCGGTCTGCCTAGACGCCAACACGGGCGCTGACATTCGGACTGGGACATGGAATGTATACGCACAGGAAACACCAACGGCACTCCTCCCCTCACTGCTGAGCCTCCATTCAAATCCGCGCCCTCGCTCACCCACAGATTCTCCCCTCCCTTATCCTTCCAGCTCACCACCGTCGCGCCGTACAGGAGCACCTCAACGCTCTCGCCCGTCGGCAGGGTAGCGGTCACGCGGCCATTATCGTGGGTGATGGTTGCGCTCGCCGAGGGCTGCGCGGGGGTGGCGGAGAGGGAGAGGTTGTTGGGCTTTGGGCGTGTGGAGGACATGGTTGTGTTTGTTGGGTTGGAGATGCGTATGAGGGGTTGATTGTGGATCGGCTGGCTCGCGTTGTGTCGTTATCAAGGGCGAATCGCAATCCTATCTGTCTAATAACACTCTGTGAAGAAGTATCTCTTGTATTCGCACGTATCGTATCGTAAGTCGTCGTGGAAAATCAGACGTCGGATGCAGAGAGGATGTTGTGTTATGTTGGGTAGGTGAGTGATGATGGTCTTGGTGTTGTTATAGCGGGGCAAGCCCGAACCCAACCCGCTGAGGCGATGATGACAGAGAGGGATTGAGGGGAGCTGAGCTGACGCGAAACATGCGGGGTCCTTTCCGTTTTACCCACCAACCCACCATCACCGCACGGCACCAAATCCACCATCCAACAATCGAATCCCGTCCACAGGCTGCCCACCGAACAGCTCAGCCGCCACTCCTCAGCCAATGATCCGTGCATACTCTGAAACGGGAAACATGGAACGGCTATGGAAGCGCACGGCGTGGCGTTTGATCTGCTGTACGGCGTTAGAGTAATGGGGAGGGGTATCATGCCTTTACGTGCTTGTGATTCATGACAGGGCGGAGATATCATAAACCTAGGGATCCTTATCAATAGGACCCTTACATCCAGGTTTCACTATGGTAAGCTATAGTAAGCTGTAATACTAAGCTGTAATACAATAGTAGCCTTAAGAAGTCATAAAAACTGTGTACAATTTCAATTCGAGATAACCCACATCTCCAATTCCACAAATCTCTATGATACAACCATACTCCATACATAAAAACGCCTACAGTTACCCATCCCGGCCGAAAAAACAAATCCGTCCCCCCTTCGTCCGCGCTATGCTCGCTATGCTTTATGTACCGTACGTATGGGTATGCCTTTCCCCGTCCTGACCGAGGATCTATACATTTCATTCTCCCAAGTTTTCCTTTCCCTGAATACACCAATTCGATCATCCTTCCCTTCCATACCAGTGCACTGTAAACAGTAAACAGTAATCAACAACTACGCAGAACTTCCCCTCCCCCTCCTCTCCGCCGCGTAAAGCTCCGCCTTGAAATCCCACACCATCTCCTCCATCTGCATCGCCTCTCCCCTCGACACAATCCCCGTCTTCAACCCCTCCATCAGCTCCTTAAACATCGCCACCGCCGCTGCGCCCGTGAATTGCGGCTTGGACTCCTCAGCCGCTTCTGTTCCGGCAACATCAGCATCGGCTGGGCTAGGAACAGCGGCAGCCTCAGCAGACAAACTCGCCTCAGCCATCCCATCCCAAATCTGCGCCTCGGCCTCCTCATCGGAAGCCACCCCTTCCCTCTGGGCTTCTTCCACCACCTCCTCACCAGTACCATTCATACTGACATCCTCCTCCACATTCTCATCCCCCTCAGCCTTGACACCAGTATCCACAAACGAGTCCTCCACCATCTCCCCGGATAAAGCACCGAGAGAATCAAGATCAACCGACTTCCCCCTAACATGCATCATCTCCCCCTCCTCTTCCTCCTCATCCGCAACGGCGCGGCTCCTCCTCCTCCGGCGCCCAAGATCGCTCTCCTCCCACTTCGCAGTGGAGGTCCTCTCGCGACGAGAACGACGGCTGCGAGGAGTGGTATTGACCACCATCACCTCTTCTCTCTCCGGCTCCGGTGCCAGCTGACTATCTTCCACCTCCTCCCCTCCACGGTCAACGCGTTGCCTCTTCGCGCTCTGTGACCTCGTCGCAACTTCCTCATCCGACTCTTCACCATGAGGTGACTTTCTCCGCCTTGTCTCCCTAGTGGAGCTCGCAGCAGTTGGAGTCTCAGGGATCGTAGCAGATACCTCACGCTTCCTTGACCGGGATCTCGTGCGTGCCGGAATAATACTTGCACCCTCCTGCTCTTGCTCCAGAGCTGGCTCGTCCGGTGTAGCGCGAGCCAGCTTATCTGAGCTGCGCATCGACCGCATCGAACGCGGTGGGTCGGCGGGGGTGGTCTCCTTCTCTGCAGCAGCAGCAGCACGGCGACGCTTCCGTGTTTTCCTCGTCTCAGGCTCTGGTACGGGCGAGGGCTGAGCGGAAGCGGAGACAGAGGCGGAGGCGCTGCGATCGATGCCCGCGCGGGGCGTGAGGCGGAATAGACTACGCGTAGTTGGCGGCGCATCTGCCTCCGCGAGGGTCTCATCGGCCTGTTCAGTAGCCGCTTCTGAGACCTCAGGGGCAGAAGCGCTCGTCCCCCTGCTAGAATCTCCAACGGAGCCCCTACGGTTGCGGCGCCTCCTCTTGCGTCGCGCACTACCCTGCGTACTCTGCTGATCGGCCAGCGCCTCAAGCTGGGGCGAAGACTTTGCGTCCACAAAGACTTCGTCGGTTGTTAGGTCGTCGCGCTCGCGGATGGCGTCGAGGTTCGATAGGGCATCTGAGAAGGTCGACTCCTGTACTGGCTCCTCGGCTTGCTCGGTTGATTCCACGTTGTGAGGGAGGGGGAGTGCTTGCATCATCACAGAAGAGCTGTCACTTCCACCATCTTCATCGACAGCGTCTCCACCAACTATCTTCGGCAGTCCAAGCGCATGCTGTTCAAGAAGCAACGAATCAATAGACCCAAACGACGTAACATTCCAAAACTCGTCACTCGCCGAAGGCCCCGTCTCCGCCTCCCCCTTAGGCGGGGAACTCGGCACATCAACCTCCTCGCCCTCTTCATTGCCAAGAATCTTGTCACCCCCTTCCCGCCTAGGCGTAGGTGACGAAGTGATAAAATCATCCTCCCTCTCCGCCACACGACTAATACTCGGCGTTCCCCACGTCGTACCCTCCGCTACAGGCAAGTCAGAGCTAAGTGCCAACCTCTCCCCTGAGCGCCTCGTCTTCATCCTCGGGCTCTTCCTCAGATCAGGGAACATAGCTGCTGCCTCCTCTTGCTGCCTCTCCTTGACCTCGCGCTGGCGGTCGGTCAGGAGCTGCGAGTCGCCTCCGTCGGCGGCGGGAGAGGATTCGATTGCTGCGAACTGGATCTGCGAGTCATCGTGCCTGAGACGAGGAGTAGTATCCCTCTTCCCATTGCTGCGAAGTTTCGACGCGCGGGTATTGGCAGAGTGGCGCTTTTTGGACGCAGATTTCGATAGCTCGATGCTGGGATGAGGGGACTTGTTCTTCCGGCCTGAAGGAAGGGGCGAGGATTCAAGATAGGGTGTTACTCCGCGACTGGCTGGGCGGCTGGAGCAGCGGAATGACATAGACTGGCTATCTGAATCGGATTCGACGAATTGGGGACCGCTGGGTGTGGCGGCCTCGTCGTAAATAGTGGGGAACGTTGGGAGTTTGAGGTCAGCGACGGGGCGAAGACGTGCAAGTGCCTTTGCTATTTCAGGGGGGTAGAAAATAGCAGATTGAGTCCCGAAGGTAGTATTCCAGAGCGTAATAGCGGAGTTGGTGATGTGTTTGCGTTTGCTCTTTAGACCGGCAGATAGGAGGGCTTGCACCTTGGGGAGAGCGGTGGTAGCATCTACTCCTGGGAAGGTAGTTGATGCCTGGGAGCGAACAGCTTCCCAGAGAGCCGTAACAGTCTTTGAAGTCGAACTCCGTGGTTTAACTATCGCCTTCGCATCCTCAATCCAGCACGCTCCACCGCCCCCGACCGCTGCAAACAAATCCAGTGAATGCGCAACAGGACACCTCTCAATCAACACAGTAGCACTAGCCAGCAGCGCATCCGCGGACCCTGAATCCCCACCGCACTCTTCATAGCACTTCTCCAGATAGAGATTCACCGTCCCATACAGATACTTATACGGATCCGTAGTAGCAGGCTTAGGACTATTAGTCGACGCACCCCATAACCTCCGTCGCGCCGCCTCAAGCGACTGCGCGTCAACGGGGTAACACGCATCGCCCACCAGCACCGCACACATGCCCGCGAGAGCGCGCACATCCGTGCGTCCCAACTGGTCGCCTAGACATCTCGCCAGCGGATCAACAAGACACAGCGCGTGCCCGCCATCGCCGACCTCAGCCCTGATATACTTCGACGCAGCGCGGAACAAAGTTTCCAGATGGGGAATCCCCTCCGAAACCACAGAAGTGAGACCGTACTCGAGGACGCGGACGATGCCGCGCAGGACATCACCTTCCTGTTGCTTATTCGCGCTCGAGCTGGGAGTATGGCTGTGCGCGTCGTCCGTCTCGCCAATGGCTAGGGCGAGCATGTCTGCGAGTACGCACCACACCGTTTCAGCGGGTGAGATGTCGGTGCCATGCACGGCTTCAGGGAGACACTGCACGAGGTCCTCGCAGAATTCGAATCGCGATGTGCGAGAGGTGCGGGCTTCGTAGAAGGGGTTGAGAATGGCGCAGACGGCGGCTTTGTAGGTGGTGCTGCATTGGAGGTCTGTAGCTGCTTCGACGAGGAGGACGATGAGGTATTGGAGTGGTGATTTGATTGTTTTCGGGAGACGGTGGGAGGAGGGCGTGGCGACGGCGAGGAAGGCGTTTTGCTCCGTGACGGAGAGCTTTTTCTCGGTGAAGGGTAGGATGCCTAGGATGCGTACGCTCTCTGTTATTAGGTAGACCATGCCGTCGAGGTAGGCCGCTGGATCCATGGCCTCGCGCTGCTTAGCCGGCTGAGGCCCCTTTTGCCAGAACCTGCGCAGCATAGTAAAAATCCTAGCTACGCATTCCATGGTCTCGTTCGAGACCTTAATCTCCTTCGCACCCGCAGCCGCAACAGTCATCAAGAAACCCCTCCACAACTCTGTAGCCGGGCTCTGCGCCTTCCCGAGATCAGCAAAGCGCTGCTCAAGAAGCTGCTCCATGACGTCCAAGACGCGCACGCAGTTCTTGCGCACCCACTTCGAGTCGAGAGATGGCAGCTCGCTTGGCTTGACTAGGTCGGCCGCCATGGCGCGGTCTTGTTTCCATGGCGCGGGGGAAGATTGCATCGAAGGCTCGAGGAGCGAGCGCAGGATTTCAATGGCCTGCTCGACACCATCCATTCCTGGTGTCCCCATGGCCGGGCTTTGCTCTCCGATGGTAGATGACAACTTGCCAATCAGCGGTACGACGTAGGAGTCCCAGTACAAACTCAGTTGCGCATGTGACGCCGCCGGATTTAAAGTATAATACAACAAGTTGCAGATACTGCTAATCGTAACCTGGAACATCTCCTTCCCCTGCTTAGTGCTATTCTTGCGGTTCAGCTGCCCGATAAATGGCTGGTGCAGCATCTTGATGAATCGCGGGTTGGTCTTCTCGTCGGGGCGGATGGCGAAAACGAGTCTGTTCCAGGCAAAGTTGGCTTCGCGCTTGACCTCGGGATCACCGCTGTTGAAGCACTTCTGGAGGGTTTGGAACCACGGGGTCATGAATTCCCAGTGCTCTAATTGTGAGGGGCGTGAGCGGAGGAAGAGAGTGACCACGCTCCATATTTGCGGGACGGATGGGACGTCCTGCTTGTTTTGTATAGCAGTATTGAGGCGACTGGCGTAATAGGTTGCGTACTTGCCTCCTTTTTCGTGGGGCGATTGAAAGAGTTCCACCACAGCTCGTGAGACCTTTAGTTGTGTCCCAAATTGCAGCGCAGCTTCGAATCCAAATGCTATAACCGGACTGCGCACTTCCTTGACGCTAACAAGCATATCTTCAAACATATCCTTCAGCCAATCATTATTCGCAACCAGCGACGGCTTCGCCTGCTTCAAAAGCTTCCTGTATATCCCCAGCCGTCCAAGTACAATGCTCTTCCCCCTAACATGCTCCGCAACCTCATGGGTAGCCTTCAACACCCTCGCGGCCCTTTCAGCCGTCATGATCTTAGGCGAAAAATTCTGCTGCCCAACCACAAACATAAGATGCTTCGCCACATCCTTAGAGACCTGGGGATCCTCAAACGTCGTGATGGCGTGCTCGAGGACAAAAACCGAAAAGTCGACCGGGAGCGGCTCAGACTTCCAAAACAGGCTCGCGAGCAGTATCAGAGAGTTATTGATCAGCACCGTATCAGGCGCCCCAGACGGAAGTTGTGCCGTCATATCCCTCTGCACAAACTGCGCCAGCAGCCCCATCTTATCCCTCAAGCTCCTTGCATCCGGCACATCCCCCGTCGCCTTCAGCACGCTCGAGAGAGACATATACGCATCGACCCTGCTCATGCGATCCGCGCCCGCCAACTGCTTCGCCACCGACTCCAACATAACCGCGAACCCTTTATCCGTCAGCGGCTCCGCGGGTTTATCCAGCCCGAGCGTGCGGTTCACGGGGATGACGGCGCCGTTGTAGGGTTTCAATATCGATTTGGGCGGCTTCTGGTCGCTCGAGGGGGGGAGCGAGCGTAGATTCTGGTTCGAGAGACGCGTACTCGCGTTCAGCACGTCTGGATCCTCTCGTCCGTCGTCAGCTACAGCCACCCACCCAACCTTCTTGTGCGAGCGGTCCGACGGCGTTGAGATTGCGGAGGCGGAGGCGGAGGGGGATTGCCCGGAGGATTGGGGCGAGGCGTTGGGAGGTGTCTTGGTGCCTAGGCCCATGGAGAGGATGCGTCGGAGGAGGCGTGGGCGTGGAGTCGGCTCGCTGTCGCGGGGGGGCGTTGGGGGGCGCGGTGCGAGAGTGTCTAAGCTGCGTTTGGCACCTGAACCGCCGCCGGGTTGGGGCACCATGGCTGAGAGCTCCTGGGCCGTTTTGCGTGGATGCCGTGATTCATGGGGGTGTTAGGCGGCCATGGGGATGTGTTCGAGTGGTGGGAGAATTCGTATATTCGTGTGTTATCGGTAGGTGTTGGGGTGTATTCTTTTTCGAAAGATTCGTCGTCTCCTTATTTTGGAGGATGAGGTTGAGGTGTTTTCGGTGATGCCTGTCGATTTACTTTTGCTACTCGCTGCACGTTACTTTTTTGGCGACGCGCATAAACGCGTCGCCAAAACCACTTTACGCGATCTGGGGTGCGTGTAACTTGGGTTAGTTCCAGCCTCGTCTAGTAGCCTTTCAACTACTCTTAGCATTTTGGCGATTTAACTGCCACGTGAGATTGAGATATATAGGATTGATAAATTCGAGGTGTTATACTGTTATTTTGATACTATAACTGTATGAGCGTCTTCTGATACTCGTGTATTATCCTTACTGTCACGGAAATACAGGTAACTAATCCGTAGATACTCCCTCGTAAACTCTCATCCATCCTTCCGCCCATCTACAACCACAGTATCACCCCCCTAACACCTCACATCACATCACCCTCTCCATCTTCGTTCCCTCACTCCATCACTTTCAATCCCCAGCTTCCCAA
>LNAR01000424.1:1649-17380 GCA_001630585.1 Pseudogymnoascus sp. BL549 | reverse complement strand
TAACAAGACTACTCTACTACTTACACGACGGTGTGGCACAAATAATGCTATTTAGCTGTTCTATATCTCTTATGAAGCTATGTACATACTCAAAACTTACACCTCAGGCTATCACCCAGATTTCAACCCCTAAACATTCGACTTTGGAGGGGGTAGAGTGGCTACAGCACTAGAAGACCGAGGTTCTAAAAGGCTCTATGTCTTACTGGCAAAGAAGAGTTAATAGTAGGGGGGCAGATTCAAGGTCTCGACCTACAGGCTGTTTGACGCCAGGTTGAGGATTCGAAGAAGTGGGTAAGCCGAAACCGGGCCCAGCTTCAGGTTGGTTGTGAGCTTTAGGCTGCTAAAGCTCATGAGTGTAAGGATGCCTCCTTACCTTACTGTAAGCTGGTACAGTTGACATGTGCAAGGAACGAGACTCGGGGTTAATACGGACCCGCTACAGATAAGGGGACTAAAACAGTTGTGGTACTAAGCAGGTCGGCGCCGCCTTATACATTAGAAGGACAGCTCCTTAAGGACCGCTCCTCATCTTTTTTGTATCTTTCGTAATAGACCTAAAGGATAGCATCCGGATACCCTCCGACTCGCACTCCCATATGCAACCACCGTGAGAGCTGATGCCCTGTGTCCTTACAATGAGCTTCGGACTCAGAAATCCGAGCTTGAAACCTAGAAGCTTGTAGCTGAGGAAGCCCGTGTATCCCGAATAGTTATGAATAAGGCCCGTAAGCTACTCCATAAAGCTGGAGTTAAGGCCCGGGAGGAAGAGCGAGCCCGGAAGAGGATGGTAACCCAGCTTATCAACGCCAGGCTTCTAGTTCCTCCGGAGCTCAAGAGCTCAGTTCTTGACCCGAAAGCCTCTCAAAATAGGCTTGAGCGCCAGAGCCAGGTTGAGAGCTAGGTCGAGTGCGAGCACGAGAGCGACCACGAGAGTGGGAATAGGAATGAGGGTGGGAGTGGGAGTGGGAGCGACGAAGTGATAATTCCGGACGAGAGATCAATGTACTGTTACATATAAATTACTATGTAGAGGTACTTAAAATTGAAAATTGCGAAACCGTGCACTTCGCTACCTCCCAGATCTCAACCGCGCACATCGCTTCCTCCAACCTCGAGCAAAGCGAGAGGTGGGTCACAACGATTAAATATAGTCTGCGATACATATATAATAGCGTCGATGAATAGCGCTGTAATCAAACAAATGCGAGCCGAACTCGGGGCTGGGTATATGTCAAAGCACGCCACCTTCGAATGCCTTGTGGTTTAACCCAAGGTTGTTCCATTACGCCTAGAATCCCTGCCAAAGTTTCTTCCAAAACGGTTTCTCCTTCGTCGTCCCCACCGTATCGCCTCCGTCATCCACGCTTGCGATGTCGAAATCTGCACGGCGCCCATGATCCAGGTCCACGTTCTCGATCTTCTGCCACTCTGTCTTGTTCACCCATTTGAAGACCCAGAAGATGATTGGGAACAGCACGAGGAGGATGTATGCGTCGACAAACGAACCCGCCTTGAACGGCGCGAATGTTGTCCAACCCTGGATCAGCGCGAGAAAGATGTTGGCACCGAGCCCGAACCAAGCGTTGTAGGGGTACAGCCAGGAGCGGAAGGGGAGGTCCTCAACATGGCGTCCCTGGACCGCCCAGGCGCTACGGAAGCGAATGTGGATGTACGAGATGCCACCCCAGACAAGGAACGTTGACACGCCCGAGAGGTTGACGATGTATGTGTAGGCAGTCGCGGCGCCGGTGGAAACGTTCATCATGGACAGCGCGCCGAAGAGGTTCGTGAAGACGATGGCGGCGGTGGGGACACCGCGCTTGTTGGTCTTTCCAAGGATGGCAGGAGCTTTACCGTCCTGCGCCATAAAGAGCACGGTACGGCTACCGATATAGATAGAGGAGTTGATGGCGGACAGGCATGTGACAAAGATGAAGGCATTGATGAGATGGACGCCACCTTCCCAGCCTGCGTTCTGGATGGCGATGCTCATGGGCGACTTGAGGGCGCGAGCGGCCTCTGAGAACTGCGGCGAGTTGGCGGGGCATGTGAGTCCGAAGAAGAACGCGCTGCCCATATAGATGAACAGGATGCGCCAGAAGACCTGGCGGATAGCGAGAGGTACGGCGACGGAGGGGTTCTTGGTCTCTGTCGCGGCAACGGCAATGGACTCACAGCCGGCGTAAAATGTGGCGCAGAAGACGAAAACGGATGCGACGCCGCGGAAGCCATCCGTGAAGGCTCCCGGGTCATGCCAGTACCTAAAACCGAGGCGCTCTGTCTGCCCCTTCAGCCCTCCTGACGCATAGACAATTGAGAATATGAAGTAGGCGACCAGGCCAGCGAGCTTGATAAGCGCGAGCCAGAACTCAGCCTCTCCAAACGCCTCCACGCCGAGCAACTGGAAACCGAGGAAAAAGAACCAAAAGAGAAGAAAGTATCCCCACAGCGGGACCTTGTCACTCCAAAAGTTGAAGATGGAGCAGATGGCATTGTACTCGTTCGCCAACACCGCGGCCCAGATAATGAAGTAGTTCCAACCAATTGCGGCGCCGAATGCCCGGTCGACAAAGCGGTCCGCCAGTTTGGTGAATGCGCCGCCGCTGGGATATAGTGTCGTCATCTCGCCGAGGGACTGCATGATGCTGAAGGCGATGATGCCGATGACGCCAAAGCCGATCAGCAGCGGCGCAGGGCCGCCCTGGTGCAGCGCGCCGCCGGCGCCCACGAGCAGGCCGGGCCCAATAATGCCCGCCAATGCCAGCATGCTGAGATGCCTGGTCTTGAGGCCGCGCTTCACGCCGCTGTCCGGATCCATGCGGTCGCTCGTGCCGGCAAAGTCATGGTCGGGTTGCTCCTCCAGCGAGGACGCGTCCTTCGTGGTGGGCCCTCGATATTCGGCCATACTGGAGTGATAGAAGAGCAAGGAGAGGCCGTGTGGCGAGCGAGGGAGGCAGCGATAGTTATACATCTGCTGTGACCCGCCTCCCCACGACCCCTTGCCCTTCGCGCCATAGCGCCATCTCTGTGATAATCCCCGTCCGGCGAAGCCAACTACAGCGCCGACAGCCTCTGCTGACTAAGGTAGCGCCTGGTAGCGTGCAACTCAAGTCGGGTTTTTAATCCACCCATGCTCCGCCCACGAGACTTCCCCCACGGCGAAAATAAACGTGGACAGGAACCAGATTGGCCGAGGTGCAGAGTCGGCGCTGAGTTTTGTACGGCCGTCACGTCATTTATGGAGGTTTGTTCATCATTCGCCAAGGACGGGACATGGAGTGGGGCATGGGGTGGAGAGTGGGGGGCAGCAGGGAGGGGCGAAGAGGGGCAAATGGGATAAATGGACGGCCGTAGAGCGCTACTGAAGGGACTAAAGACCTCGAATATACCAAGCTTATCTTAGGTTTGTGATAAGCCTGACTGAACTTTGGCCGCACCTTCGGCCCGCCTCACGCCGACCCACACGTGACCTTGGCATGGTCCATGTGGGACAAAAGGAAAAGCCAATATCAACCCCATACATCAGCGGAGTTTGGTGCATATCAAATGAAACGATTTCGTGGTAACATCAAGCTTCACCGTTTATTCACACAAGTTACATGAATGAGAATCTTGTACCCCAAAGATTTGAAAAGCCTCCAAAGCGTGAAATTCTGATGCCCTCCACTACATGGTAAGTTACTAGGATCCTACAATATCCTATAAATCATCCCTCATCCTCCAACCCCTAAATCTCAACGCCAAGTTGGCCAGCACCAGAAATCATTGAACGCCCCTAAATTCTCAACCAAACTCCCATAAATCGACCATAATCCTCACGCGAAGCATGAGAGCGAACATTCACATACTCTCCCTCCTCTCCATCTGATCTACAATCTCCTGGACTCGCTTCCCTCTCAAGCTCTTCGCTGGCGATGTAGACCGACTCGACAGAGGAGTATGCGGAGCTGCCTTGTTGGCCACCGGCGTTTGTGGCGACGCCCTCCCATTCTCCGGCTCCGGTGTCGTCATCCTACCTTCTTCATGGCGACCCTCCCGCGTTGGACTCCCCTCCCTCTGCATCCCAATATCGCTTTCATCATCATCCTCCATACCCTCATCCTGATTCACCACTCGCAACCTCTCCTTCGGGACCGTGAACATAACCTGCACCACCCTGCCCCTCACGGCTTTCTCAACATCCCACTCCTCCTCCTCCTCTCCTATTGGCGCGGTCTCCAATCCCGCAACCGAGTATGGCCGGGGCCCAGCCACACCCTCATCAGCGCTATCGTCCCAGTCACCCTTCCCTTGCTTCCGCCGCCACAGCATTGATCCCGCACTCGCCGCTCGTCTTGGCCCGGTATCATCATCTCGATAGGGCTCACTTCCAAAGGCCGCACGGGTGGGTGATGGGGAATCAACATATCTCTCCCCTTCCTCCACACCAGGTCCGCTAACCCATTCCTCCTGTTTAAACGCCTTCTTTAAACTTCCCAGCCACCCGGGCGGCTTCTTGAGTCCCTTGCTCTTACTAGGGCTCCCAGACTCCCATTCACTCGGACGTGGGAGCAGCGACTCTGCCTCGACGCGCAAGGCTGGGAAGCTACCGCCAGACAGTGCCGTGACAAAGCTAGCTGAGCCACCGCTCGCGCTACCACTACCTGCGCTACGCGGCGGTGGGACAGTCAAGGTGCCGCCCGAGCGATCAGATGTTGGGCTGATTGACCCGTTAGTGTAATACCCTTCGGCGGTCACGCGGCCGCTACTCGGCGCGTTCACGCCGTGGACGTACTCAACGCGCCGCGCCACTGTGCCCGATGTCGGCCCAGCAGCGCTAGATGACGCAAAGGGATTCCATCCGGCGGCGCCGCCTGTGAAGAAGGCAGTGAGAGAGTTGCTCCGCGTGGCTTGACTGCCACTGCGGCTAAGAGTGACGGCGCTCTGTTCGCTGAGGTTGCTCGCGGTACGTCCGGAGTTTGATTCTTTGCTTGGACTAAGGCGCCCGCTTTGTGTGAGGGATTGGGAGCGAGAATGGCTTCTCATAAGAGCGTCGGCAGCCGCCCAGTCGGCAACCCATTCGTCGACTTCACGTTCTCGTTCCTTGGCGGGAGAGTCGGGGGTGGGGGTGTTGCGATCTAAGGAGCGGGGATTGGTGGGAGCGTGGAGCTGGTATGGGCGTATTGGTCCTGCTGGTGCCTGCTGTGGTTCGGCAAAGGGGTCGTAGTGATCGTTTGACGACGACGGAGGGTACTCTACAGCCTGACCAACATTTAACAGCCCTGCATCAGCAATATCATTATCCTCATCCGCCTCGTCTGCTTCGTAAATAGGGTGGATCGTGCCCGCAGTCCCCAGGCTATTCGCCCTTGTGTGGTTCGTCCCAAAATCAAAGCTCGAGTACTGATTCGTGGACACTAGCGGCGGCTGGCTATACCCCCGAGCATTCCTTGAGTTTGTTGGCTTCCGTGGTATCGTGAAGCTGCTCCTTTGTCCCGGAATAACGTAGCTCATATTCCCATCATCCTCGTAGTCGTATCCCCCATACGAAAGTGGCTCGTAGGCAGCACCGCCGCTATTCCCCCCTCCGACACCCATGCTGCGGTTCCCTAGGTTCTGGCTAGTTTGCCTCTGCACCATCTCTCCATTGTAAGGCTCGTAGAACGAGTCTCGTCCCTCGCAGTGTGCTGCCTGGCTGAGGGCATGGAGCTTCTGGTGTCTCTCCCCAACCCTCTTGGAATGGGCTCTTCGCGCATACCAAATACAGAAGATGGCAATAGCTATCGCCACGGCTCCACCGATGCCCGCACCTACTCCGATCTTCACTTTCTTCGAATTGTCGTTTCCGCCGGGTCCCGCTGGATCGGTCGTACCCGCGTTGGCACCAGGGCTCGGACTGGCGAATGAAGGATGTGTGTAGTCGTCGACCCAAGCCATAGTGGTAGTATCGAGAAGCAGCGTTTGCAGCATGCTATCCGCCCTTTTTTCCTTTGACGTAGTGGACGAAATTCTGTGCCCACCAACGACCATCATAGTGCCACCAGGAAGCATAACAGCACCATGCCCATATATTCCCTCCCCTCCACCAAGACCACTACCAGCAGCATTCGGAACCTCCCAGGCCCAGTCTCCATTTCCGCCAGCGCCGCCCCTAAGCTGCAGCACCAGCAACTGCGGTTCCGCCGGCGTATTCACATCTCCCACCCACCCACCAAATACCACAATCCTTTTCCCATCCTCACTCAACAGCGCCGTATGCCCAGATCTGGAATCTGGCATTCCGTTCTCTGATGTCCTGATGACCGCCAGCTCCGATCCTCCCAAACGAGCGCCTGCGCTGACGGACTGGAACGTCCACGTCCCCTCCGGCAGCGCCAGGACCCCCACGCGGTCCATCCCGATAAATGCACCCGCCGTGTGTCCGCCAATTAGAACATACTCTCCGTCTGCCGAGGAGCTTGCATTTGCGAGCGTTGGGGCCAGGGAGGTGATCGTATGGCCAGCTTCCGGGACCAGTTTTTGGCCGTCCGCAGCGCCGAGGGAGAGGGCGTATGGCGCAGTGGCTCCCGCAGACTTGGGGGGCATGAGCTTGAGAAGAGCGTTTGTATAGTTTGCAGAAGCTTGCCAGGTGCTCGCGTCGGTATTGTTGGTCGTTGGACACATTCCGCCCAGGACGAACATCGGCGCATTGGCGGCGCCCGCACCTGCCTCCGTCGAAAAGTAGAGGCCTGTGGCGAGGAAGTTTGTATTGCGTAGCTTTGACGATGCGGTGGCTGTCGAGTCGGATACCGCTGTCTCGGTCCACTTTCCAGAGCTGTATGTCCACACGGATGAGTTCGACGCGCATGAACCTGCGTAAACACCGATATCACCCGACTGCTTCATTGCCGGTACAAATGCGACGTCATCATCACTCCCCTCCAAGAATGGCAAACTCTTGGAGAGGACAGTCGGCGTGAGCTTCGCAGTGTCGATGCGGGTGGATATATTGAGGGCGAGGAGCTCGCCTGCGGGGGCGCTGGAGGAGGAAGGCAGTAAGATGTAGGCTTGCTCGTTGTTGGGCGCGAGGAAGATAGATGTCGGGTTGTAGGGGAGTTGTTGTGCGTTGGTATGCAGTAAGACGTGAGCCAGGGCGACCCAGAGAGGTGGGGTTCTCATCGTGGGGAGAAGTAGGCGGTTTCGCCAGGCGGTGATAATGGACGATATATGAGACCGTATTAAGTAGGGTTGACCATGGCCGCGTTGCTATACTTTTCAGTGCCGACGTGTATCAAAGTGTTTATAATAGTGAGGCTCGTCAGAACAGGTGTTCGAGATGACGAGGATAGATGAGGGATGAGGCCGAGCGATCGGCGGCCTCGTAGATCCAGATCTGTTGGTTGACGAGGATGTAAACCGTGCCACAGTAAACACAACGCAATCTCCAGTCCTGCAGGGTAGCGGGCCTAGAACGGTGAGACTTAGCGATCCACTTTCATGAACTTTATCCAATTGAGGCCCATAGATAAGGCGACCGAGGTGGGTGGTGGGACGAGAATGGAGTTTGTTGTTGACATGGCTTATCTGCGTTGCCATGGTGATGGCAGTATGATGACGCTTATGGACCGCATCGCATGTGATTCACAGCAACACCACACCCAACCACACCCAAGACATCGATTGACAGTGATTTTATGCGTGAAGGGTTTATTGGTATAGGGGTCACTTGCGGTTCCACTGCTCTAGTGGCTACTTTACAATTGGTAAAGACACGTTCGAGATTCCATTCCGTCGATCTTTTGCCTTCCCATATCAAAAAAATATATCATCACGTGCATGTGCACGGGTTCACACCACGAACGTCCAAGAGCTATTTTCTTGGGCTGGTACTGTGTCAAATTTCCCAAGATTCCCTATGTACAAATAAATAAGCGCTGTGGCATATAGTTCGCAAGGCCACATGCAACTCACAGCTCAGTCTTCCTCCCTGCCTCTTCCGCCGCTCTTCCTGCCTTCTTCGCCGCTGGAAAGAAGCCCTCGAGATCCATCCACTCCGCCACAAATGCGGTGGTGATCATGGCCCAGTCTTCCACGCTACCTGGGTCGAGGTGGTCGCCGTCATCCGTGATTTTGTGCCACGCGTCGGGGAACGGGTGGGGGATGAGATGCAGGATCTCGACACCGCGTTTGAGGAACGGAACATGGTCATCCTGCATCATAGGCCCATACCAGGGGCCAGTCTGCTTGTTGGCGTCGACGAAAAAGGGCTTGGCGGGTGTGGATTTCGCGGTGGCGATGGAGGGGGAGCGGAGACGTGATTCTAGCGTCGCCATGTGCTTGTATGCCCAGTGGGTGGTTTTCCAGTAGGAAGGGACCGTAGGGGAAGGGGCGCCAAGGAGGTCGAGTAGCATGAAAAGGCTGATGGAGTGGAGTGGGGTGCGGTAGACGGAGAGGGCGGGATTGGATTCGGCATGCATTGCTTCGGCAAGGGATCTGATTGTGATGTGTCAGTGTCTGCTGTTGAAGTGAGGGACTAGATCTGGAGCGTCGGAGCAACACCAAAAGCGCCTGAATAAAGCAGTAAAATCTCACCTCGCGCCATAGAGCGAATCTGTCTCCGTCCAATCGACAAAAGCCTCCTCCCCATCTAGTAACAATATTTGCAACCCTTGCTCCTGTCCCCTATTTTCATCTACTCCATCCTTGACCATCTTCTCCCACTTCTTCGTCAGCGCTTCATCCACGCTGCGCGCTGCGTGCATTATCATTGCACATGGCGCGGCACTATCTGTCGCACCGATAAAGCCCTCCGGCTCGACCTTACTATCGTAGTGTGCGACGAGGGCAAGACGGCCGACGTTGCCTGGTTGCGCCCACGGCGGGTCGCGCGTCAAGATCAGGTTGACAAAGGGGACCTCACGGGACCCGGTGGCAGGGGTCTTGGAGGTGGAGTTCTGGAAGGCGATGTTCCATTTGGGAAGGTGTGTCTGGAAGAAGTCGACGAAGTGGTTGAGGACCTTTGTGGAGCCTTCGGTGCCGGGGACGCGGGGGATGAGAATGGGCGCGAGGAGAGCGCCGGTGTGGATATCAAAGTCGGTACCGGGGGAGGGAAGGTTCTTCAGTGTCGTATCGGAGAGAGGGGTGTATGATGCGACATGGCGGAGGAATAATGCGGCGAAGAGGAGGAAGACGGTGGAGAAGCGTGGCATCAATTGGGGTGCCATGGCGGCCGTTATGCGGTGGTCAGCGAGCCTCAGTAGTATGTGCAAGCTGCATCACCGCTCAGCTGGCGAGATCATGAGGTTTCGAGGGTGATTGTAGAATAATGCTGGAATGCACAGCGTTTGAAGCCACGTTCGCGAGTTTCATGTCCAGGGCTCTTTCGATGCAGCGGGATCTTATCTTATCCCGATCTGATCGTTCCGGGCCGGCTAAGCGCGCTTCTCACTCGTCTAGCGCAGGGTGGCGTCCCATCCCAAGCTTGACGGGGGAAAGCATCAAGAACACACAAAAACAGAGCAATCTCGACAGAAAGAGAAAAGAAAACAAACTAAAACAAAATAAAAAATATTGTGGCCGACTTGGACCTTCCCACCCACCGCGCTGCTTTCGCCGATTTCTCCCTAGTTATAGGTAGCGTATCAAAGGTACTAACTAATATACGATAAGTGGGAGGAGCATTACTAAACAAGAGAGTTCCTTCAGTTCCTTCACTTGTTCAGGACAACCCTGCTCTCTTTGGTGTTTTGAAGACACCGCCGAGCCCTCAATACTGCGAAAGAAGTTCCTGGTGATCCGTCACAAACGGGGCTCGAACCGATCACCCCCTTCACAGGTCAACCACTTTGTTTAACCCACTGCACCAGGAAAAAGGTGCCCCACAATTAATCGCGAGCAAGTAGCATCTTTGTACCCGGCCCATCCGCGGCTACCAATTGTAGAAAAAGTTGCATAGCCTTCCCTCACCTTCAGCCTTGCATTGCTGTAATAAATTCATTCATTCATCATTCACCATTCAAGCCTCACTATCCACGCAATTGCATCCGATCTCACTCACCTCCAATCACGCATTATTATCAAGCTCTCTGACGCATCTGCAATCAAATAACCACTCGACCACTCGACCTCTCCCCAATACACTCCCGCACATGAGGTAGTCAAACGCGTCGATTCTTCGCGGGGTACGCCTCAATCCACACGAACACCCCGATTCATGCCATACAATCTCCCCCCGCAGTCCATATAATACCACAGCTACGATATGTTACCCCTCCGATGCGCCCGGCAGGCTCGCCTCTTGCCGTCGCGACTCACTGCGCCCTCGCACCTCCGTCTCCGATTCCAATGGGAAGCCCCAACCTGTACACGCAACCTTCCAACAATCCGCCTCCTAGCGATAAAACCTACGCCTACAAGCACGGCCAAACCCACAGCAAAACCCAATGCCAAACCTACCACCAAGGCCAACTCCCCTCCCCTCCCTTCTCAGCCGCCTACTGGCAAGCCAAGTGCGTCCCGTCCACCCAACCTGGAAGCACCCAGAGTTAACGCGTATCTGTAGTCTACCCTGTTCGCCTCCCCATTTATCATGCTGGCACGGTACCGACACTAGCTGTAGGCTTTATGAGGGTCAGTAGCGCCATTGCGCTTTCCCTGCCCTTGCCCTGCTTGCTGTTTGGCCAGACAGACGTAGCCTCGTTGATCTTGACCGGTAAGCCTCCCACCAGCCACACGCCCATACCCATGCTTGAGGTCATAACAGCTCTAAGCCCGTCGCCACTCCCCTATCCGTTTCCAAGCTAAACCTTGCCATAGCCACTGCTGCCTTTATATTCTCATCCTACATATGCGCCCCTCGCGTCGTCGCCATCTACCTCCACCTCCCATCCTACACCCGTTACTCCCCCGAACTGCTCAACCGATTCGTCGCCTCCCTCCCCAAAACCGCCGAGGTCGACATCAAAACCATAAACGCGGCTGGGATACCGCAGACTGCCACGCTCCCGGTGGGGGACCTCGCAGGGGTAGACCGCTTTCGACTGAATGCCGTGAATTTTTCCAGGGTGAGATCGGCTGAGCCGCGGCCATGGTGGGTAGGTAAGGGGTTTTGGGCGGGAAGGGGGGCGTGGGAGTTTGCGGTTAGTGAGATGGGGCCCGGGAAGGGGTTGAAGATGGGGTGGGTGTGGGATGCGATTGCAGAGAGGATTAGAAACGGCAAATTTGGGGGCGCGACAGCGGCGAAACCGAGCGAGGCGGTGCAGGCGACGGTGGCTAGGCCAGAGAAGAAACCGTGATACCCGGAAAGGAATAGTTAGAGCATGTCACATAAGCTACAATAGATGTAAAGACGGCACCATGTATTAAAATGTAGAATTAGGTTCCAATCCATATCTACCAATCCAATAAGGTTCATACATCTATCAAGCACACAAAGCTATAGCCCAAGTCTCCCAAACGAGATAACAAACAGCGACCTTCAGCCCAGACAACTCCGTCCCAAACCCACGCCAGACAATTTCATAACATCACTACACAACCCCCCGCGCTCAAATCCCCGCAATAGCCTTCATCAGCACCTCCACCCCCCTATCCGCGCCCTCTCCCAACACCCCCGTCTTCAGCATCCACGCTATATCACTCTGCCAGCCGAGCGGGACATAAGCCCCCCTCTTCGCGACCTCGAGACCCTCCGTCAAGCGACTCGTGTGCTCCCACTCCTTTGCCGCGACCTCGGCGCGCTCCACCACCTTGCGCGGAATGCCACACATGCTCGCGCAGTGCATGCCGAAGCTGCCTTGGGCGACGCCTTCCTCGAGGCGGTACAGGAAGGTGACTCTGCGCTCCGCCTCGTCGACGTCGATGGCCATGCGGCGCGGGGCGATTTCGGGGTGGCCCGCGAACTCGGCGGCGAGGGAGTGGTAGTGTGTGGCGAAGAATCCGATGGCGCCGACGTGGGTTGCGACGTGGTGGAGCACGGCCTGGGCGACGGCGACGCCGTCGTAGGAGCTTGTGCCGCGGCCAAGTTCGTCGAGGATGACGAGGGAGCGGGGGGTAGCTTCGGCGAGGATCTTCTTCGTCTCCGAGAGCTCGACGAAGAAGGTTGATTGTGCTGCGAAGATGTTGTCGTTGGCGCCCAGCCTGGACATGATGCGGTCGATTGGGGTGAGTGTGGCGGATTCGGCCGGGACGTGACATCCAATCTGCGCCATGATCGCGGCGATGCAGGTCATGCGGAGGATTGTGGATTTACCGGCTGCGTTGGCTCCGGTGAGGAGGTTGATGTTTGGCTCCGCGCCGCCGAGGCGGATGGAGTTGGGGATGAAGTCCGTGACGTTGGGGAGGACGCAGGGGTGGCGCAGCTCGGTGAAGTCAACGACTGTGCGTTCGGTGTCGACGAAAGTGGGACGGCAGCTGGGGGTGCCGAGGGTCGCGGAGGCGAGAGCCAGGGAAATGAGGCAGTCGAGCTGTGCGATGATGTTCACAGCTGTGAGCCACGTGGCATAGTCCTTGTCGAAGCGTTGGAAGAAACGGCCAGCGGTCGCCTTGACGATCTGGCCATGGGTCTCCTGCGCCTCTTGGAGCGCGCGAACGAGCGTTTTGAGCTCGGGGAAGTAGTAGCGCTTCTCTCCCTTGGTTGAAGAGACCATGGTCCAGTCCTTTGGAACAGCCTTGGAGTTCTTGACAGGGACCTCGAGCTGGTAGATTTCCTTGCCAACGTCCTTGAACTGGACACCCTTGGCGCCGAGCTTGGCTGCCCACTCCTTCCTCAGCGCAGACAATTCCTGTTTGATGCCCAGAATCCGGTCCTCGCTATCATCAAAGTCTTCCTCTATCCCGCGCTCAGGAACCAGAAGCCTCTCATCACGAGCCTTGGTCCGGTCAAACGCCGTCTTCCAGTACTCGAGCGGCCCAACGAGATCAGGCATCCCAGAAATGAGACGGTCGATGATGCCATCCCCACCGCGGAATGCACCCAGCATGCTCATCGTATACTCAATCTGCTCGAAGCCCTCGAGGACGCGGACGAAATCGTCAGGCCTGCACACCCCAGCGTGGATGCGCGAGATCAAGCGCTCGAGATCAGGCATCCTAATCATCTGCGCCGTGAACTGCTCCCTGAGCGTACTATCCGCATTGAGCATATCCACCGCGTCGAGGCGCTCGTTGATCTTCCGCGCATCCGCCAGGGGATGACAGACCCACTGGCGGAACATGCGTTTCCCGAACGGCGTGATGCAGCGGTTGAGCATCTTGAAGAGCGTGCCCGCCTGCCCGCCATCGTAGGTGTTGGCGAAGATCTCGAGGTTGATGAGGGTCTGTCCGTCGAGCACCAGGGTGGTTGATTTCTGGATCGGGTTGTACCACGCAAAGTTGCGCTGGGAGAGGAGGTCTCGGTCCAGTTTCAAGGATCGAAGGTACTGCACCAGCGCGCCGAAGGCGGACATGATAATCTCCTTGTCCTTCGCCTCGGTGAGCGTAGCCGGCCACTCCTCATCCGCGCCCGGCTCCTCGGTCAGGAAGTATCCACTGCAGTCGAGTTCCCTCTTTGTGGCATCAGCGCCCCAGAACTCCTTCCCAGTCTTCAGATAGTTCCAGATAGTGGTCGGGCTGGTATTATTCTTCAGAATCCGCAGCGCCTTGACGGAAATACACGACTTCTCCAGTAACAACTCTTGTGGTCGCGTCTGTGCCACAAAGGTCTCGAATTTGGTCAGATCAACATCGTCGACGAACTCGGACAGGAAGAACTGCCCCGTCGCCGTGTCGACAAAGGCAATACCAAAAGTAGGTAGGTCATCTGCAGTCGTAGTCGTCTCCTTGATCGCCACACAGTACGTCGCCATGTCATCCTCGAGCATGCTCCCCTCCACCAGCGTCCCCTTGGTCAACACGCACGCCAACTCACGATGAATAATCTTATCGACCTTCTTCGCCTTCGCACCACCAACGCTATCCTCACGCTCGCGCATCTCCTTCCCGAGCGCCGACTCCATCTGGTCGACTCTCGCTATCTTGTATCCCTTCGCCACGAACTGGTTGGCCCAGTGGTCGAGCGACGACTCGGGCACGCCGACCATGCGCATGTTGACGCGGTCGGTGAGCTTGAGATCGAACAGCTGGTGGCCGATGGTAGCGTCGTTCTCGTAGAGCTCGTAGAACTTGCCTTTCTTGAAGAAGACGATGGTGTTCCAGAACTTCTGCTTGATCTGCCAGTACTGCTTCTCGAAGGCGCTGAAGCCCGTCCAGGCGTTTGGTGGGATATACACCGTCCGCGGATCGTAGTCCGGGTGGCCGGGTGGGTTACGGTCCATGTCGAGGAGATTGGCCAGCCAGGTGTAACGGTGTTCTGGCTCCGTCTTGTGAGCCTTCTGTTTCTTCGCTGGCTCCCCCGAAGCTGGCTTTGGCTTGCGAACGATATTCGACGAGCGTGGCTGGAGCGGTTTGGTATCCTCAGGGTCGTACTTCCATCTCTGCGCGCTGGATCCCTGGCTATCTCCCATCACGATATCATCCTCAACGGGAGGAAGCGGAGACGGAGCCGATCGTTTCCTCGAAGGCGTCTTCGACGGCGATGGTCTCTTCCGCTTCTTCGTTTTCGAGGGCGCGGCATCCGAGTCCTCCGAAGCTATAAAGTCGTCCATATCTAGTCATCAACGTCAGCATCTGTCTTGGTCTGGAAGCACTTGCAAGAACTCACCATCATCATCACTCTCCTCATCAGCCTCACCAACAAACACATCCTCCTCGTCATCATCACTCTCCACAACCCTCTTCCTCGCCTTCCCTCTCCCTGCCCTCTTCGGCCCCTCATCCTCCTCCTCGTCATCATCATCCTCTGCATAGCTCAACATCTTCTTCGCCCGTCTCGACGGACTACTCTGCAGTACCACGCCCTTCCCCCCCTCCCCCTGCGAGCTCGACGGTTCAATCACATCACTACTAGCCACCGGCGTCCTGTCCATCTCCTTCACCGCCCTTCCCACCTTGCCCACCGCCTTCTCCGCCGCTGGCGTCCTCGCTGCAGCGCCATCGGTTTGCTCCTCATCAAGCGCCGCGGGGGGGCTGCTCTTCTTCAGCAGCGGCAACGCCGCCGTTGGGGTCTTGGAGAAGAATCCCAAGATAGATCTCTGATTCTTCCCCGTCGAGGGCGCGGCAGAACTGCCCTGTTTCCTCGCCGGAGCGGGGCGCGAAGGCGTCGTCGTCGATTTCTCGGATTTCGCCATGGTTGGTTGGTATTCCGTATTGCGGTATAATTACTTTACTTCATAAACGGGAACTCCCATCAACTTCACAATGTAGAATCGAGCAAAAACTAAAAGAAAATGGTAAATGTGAGGGTGTGCAAAAGGGTCCAAGGGGTTGAGGGTTTGGTGTCGAAGGTTGATATATCAGGGTGGACCGTGGTGGCCGATTGGGACGCAACGCGCAGTGGACGCGAGAGCAGGGGATGAAATGCGCGTTGTGGTCTGTGCGCAGGCGCTTTTTCAATTTAACGTGGAGTCCGGGCCATGAAGTGCCGATTCCGCGGGCGTGGGATGGTATTCACGTAGATTAGCGAAGTACCAATGTACCGAAAATGGAACCCCCTGGGGAAATCCATAGCAGCCAAGGGGTAAACACAAATCCTCAACTAAGACTTTGAACTTAAGTTTATGAAAACTCTATTGCCTAAAATATCCTAACCCCCCTTTGATTCCTTGCTTGGTTTCCTTCTTGCCAACTATACCAGCCGACCCGTTGCTACAATGAGCAAGAGGCAACAATAATAC
>LNAR01000423.1:0-27257 GCA_001630585.1 Pseudogymnoascus sp. BL549 | reverse complement strand
GGATTTCTTCCCCTGGGAAAAATGGAGGAAAATGGGAATTTTATGGTACTGGTACGTGATGTGTTTGGGGCAAAAATAGATGGGGAGGAATAAATTCATAAATAGAACTTCTAGCATGCATAGCCGCCCGTGGATAGATGGGTAGATGGGTAGATGGGTGGATGGCATTTGGATTTATTTATCAATCACTCACTCACTCACTGTCGTACAGACGCAGTCGATGTAAGAGTATTTAAACAGAGTATAGTATTAGACTATCTTTATATTATTCCCAGTAATATTCCTAGTAATTATCCCCCAAGTGTTGGGCTTGATTGACACTTGATGCCAGCATGTTTGGGCGTATTTGGGCATATTTAGGCGTATTTAACATATTAATGCAATTAAAAATGACCATGACCAACCATGACCATGACCAACCATGACCATGACCGGCTGTCGGGTACCTACATAAACGTAGGGCTTATGGCGTCTCGCCAAGTACCTTTTTCTCCCCAAAAATCCAAATTGTCCCCAGCCGAAATACGCTAGAGTAAGCACTGCACACCCACACTACAGCACAAGTTCCCATTCATCCTTACCTCATTAAACAGCTTTCGCAGGCATTATTAAACAACCAGCACTGTACAGACCGGCAAAGACAAAAGCCAAGTACAATCAAGCTGAGCAGACTGCCAATCTGCAACTCTGTGCAACTCTTTCCTTGCAATTCAAAACGCACGAGGGAGGGAAGAGGCAGGCTCACCTGATGCCTGTTACCTTGATGCTCCATATCTCCTCTGGAACTCGCTTTTAGTTCATTTCTTTTGTCTCACTCTCTCCCCCTCTTTCCCGTCCTCCCTCTCTCTCTTTCTCTCTTCCTTGCTTTGCCATGAGATGAGCATGTCCGCTCATGGGTCAGCAGCTCCTTCGTACCTGGAGCTTCTCACGTCCTTTGGTGTGACGTGTGCTTCCTGGATGCGTGTCCCCGTGATGGTCTCGTCAGTCAGTCAACTCCATCCAGCAATTCGAGGTACATCCAAGACAGCATGCTAATCGGTGTCGTCACAGGGCTTTGCCGTCATATTGAGCTCTGCTCTCTATTTCAAACAAAAGTCAGCCTCCATTTACTCCCCCCCAGACCTCCAATTCGATCCAAGCTGACATGCGACACTCCCAGGGCCCTCATCTACCCATCGCATGTTCCTGGCGATGCTCGTACAAAGGTCCCCAAGCCGAGCCACTATGGCATTGACAACTACGAGGATCTCCAGATCCCCACACCCGATGGCGAGAAGCTCTCGGCCTTCTTCATCCGCGCTCCGAACCAAGCCCAGGCTGTGCCGACAACGGTGCTGATGTTCCACGGCAATGCCGGCAACATTGGACACCGTGTCCCCATTGCGCAAATGATGGCGGAGCTGATGGGCTGCAGCGTGTTCATGCTGGAGTACCGCGGCTATGGCCTCAGCACAGGCAGTCCCGATGAGAGGGGACTAATGATTGATGCACAGACCGCTCTGGACTATCTGATGCACAGACACGAGACCAAGAACAACAAGATTGTGGTCTATGGGCAGAGCCTGGGAGGCGCGGTCAGCATCCAGCTGGTAGCGAAAAACCAGAAGAGCGGGAAGATCTCGGGGTTAATACTCGAGAACACCTTCCTGTCGATGAGGAAACTCATTCCTTCGTGAGTTGCCATGGTTGTCCATTGAGATGCGTAACTGACCATCACAGTGTTATCCCACCAGCGCGCTATCTCGCTCTCCTCTGCCACCAGATCTGGCCCTCGGAAACCATCATCCCCACCATCACCGAGGTTCCTGTGCTCTTCCTATCTGGCCTCAAAGACGAGCTCGTCCCGTACGTTCGTCCCATTTCATATCTATCCCCACCGACGAAATGATGACTATATTTCCATCCACAAAACATGAGCCCTTCGGGTCCCAGATTCTACAAGACGTCTTACGACAACTCTGATCCATCGTCCTTATATCCCAACACATGTGTTCACAACCGTAATCTGATACATCAGCTGACCACATATAGTCCCGAACACATGCGCAAGCTCTATGAGCTCTGCCAGTCCCCAACTAAGATCTGGAAGCCCATTGCGGAAGGTGACCACAATTCGTCCGTCATGGAGCCAGGTTACTTCCACGCCATCCAGACTTTCATGGAGAGCCTCGAGGGCCAGGGCGACTTCAGCCAGATGGAGAAGGAGCGCAAGAGCGTTCACGTCGAGCGAAAGGCTTGAGGCGAGGCTGTTTTACACAATTGCGAGCGGGAAAGGTTTAGCGGCTGGCGTTTATCTGATAATTGGAGCAAAGCTGTCAAGCTGGCGGCGTTTGGGGAATGGGCCTTGGTATTTTACTCTACGGAGGGGATGGCCCCAGGGATCAAGAGCTATATCATTATTTTTCTCGAAATGTATCAATTATCATACTCATCCATTGTTCATTCAACTGTCTATGTTTCAGCTCCTCATAACAGCATATCTCCTTGTCAAACACAACTCCTGTGAATCCCCCCATCCCCGTTTTAGATATATGTAACAAAAGTTTCGCACCATTTCGCCCCGAACTAACTCGACCGACTCCCATCCCGCTATCCGAGCCACGTTTAATATCATCCCATCGTAAATACAACTGATATCTCGAAAGCCCTCATGAGTTAAGCAACATAGAAGAGTACTGGAGGTATAAAGCCAAAATGGCAAAAGTGCGCCAAAGGGAAGAGAACCCGCAGAAAACTGGCTGCCGGTCTCTGCAAAAAATGCCGTGGGGAATGCCAATGCATGCCCACAGCGAGAGAAAGCGAGAGAAGTGAAGTGGCGCTGTAAAAAACGCGGTGGGTTACTCCCAAGTTCGGTGGTGAAAACCGAAGGGATATTGTCTTGGCCTGGATGTGCGATCAAAACTCTACCATCCTGGCAAAATGCTGGTTCCAAATCCAACCGATCGTTTCGGTTGGGTCGTCTTGATTCTTTGCGAGCCATAGCTCGCCCTTTTCAGCAATCACGTCAAAGATCTGCGAATTTGTTAGCTGCTTGATGTCTGCAATAATGGAATAGTTACAAACCTCGCCGTCCTCATACGTGAGATAAGGGTAGCCAGCCTCAGTTTTGGTGGCCTCAATGTTGAACTCGTGGAGACTGGCGACGACGTAAAGGATATTGTAGCTGGCACGAGGCGGGTCCTGAATAGAAGGTGCCTGTGATGACCGCCTGCTGGTGTCGTTTTGGGAACTGTCGTTGGCGTTGGACCACGGTAGCGCAGAATTGAATGCGTCGGAGAAGGATGGTTCAGGCGGTGGTAGTCCCTCGGCCCATCGCGTGGGAGTGTATGGAGCCTCAAACAGCGAGCGGCGACCGCTGTTCGCTGACTCCCCGCTGGGACGAGGCCTATCACCAGAGTCGACACTTAGTCGACCATCTGGGCGGGCTCCGAGACCAACAACAGCAAGGCCGACCGAGTTTGCGACCAGAGATGCACGTGGCTGGTCAGCAGATCTCTTGGACTGATCCGCTGTCGTGGCTTCGCTTTGCGTCGACAGGCCGCGAGTGCGGTTATTAATGGTAGACGTCCTGCTCTTTGACTTTAAAGACACATCGTCGTCCCTTGCCGTCGACTGTGAGAGCCGGTTTCTGGCTGATGCCACTGTGGTCCCATTGAGAATCCCCATAGCCTGTGCCTTGGCATCTTGGTGCTTGAAGTCACGGTTGAACTTGTCGATGATGTCGTGGACATCCTTTGGTAGCTCGTTCTGTTCGAGTACCGTCTTGAGCTTATCATTCCAGATGGAGTACCACGCAACTTGTGTGGTAATCAAACGAGCGAGACAAATGTCCTTGAGGTTTTCATTGAGGGCGGAAAGTTTCGGCAGCTCGAGCTTGAGCGTGTCGTTCAAGGCCGTGTACTGGTCGACTTGCTCGGCGAGCTTCTCATCAATCTTTTTATTCTGGCTCTTCAGGGTCTCGAACCTCTGGAAATCGGGGCGGCGTTTGTTACGCTTCTTCAGAGCTGCTTGAGGTGGAATGTACGCCTTGGTAAGATTGGAAAACGGCTCCAGCACGTGTTCGCGAATAGCAGTTTTCTGTTGTCATGTTAGTATGGTAATTTTGAAGGTTATAGAGGGGAATTACATGTTCTTCCAAAGCTACCTTCCCCACGTCCCTCATAGACAGATTAAACCGGGCCCACTTGCTCTCCAGCTCAGGACAGTTGGAAGGGGATGCACGGACTACCAGCTCGATTGCAGACAGGTAGCGCAAGAAGTCATCCACCCAGCGCGTCACATTCTCGAGATAGAGGTCGATGTCTCGGATGATGAACTGCAAATGGATCCACTCGGAGTGGAATTTATCGCAAGATTTGAGATACTCCTGGTCCTCATTCGCTCTGTCGTGCAGGACAGCTGTCTCTGCTCTTTCACGACGGGTAAAAGGATTCTTGAGCCCAGACCGTATATCGGACTCTTTCCTCTTGCGGCCTGTAACAATCTCGTTGACCTTGTGGATGCGCTTCTTTTCTCCATCAATGTTGTCAAGGAGGCGTTTGATATCCTCAAGCGATTTGACGAGGGAGGCGTAATCCGGATGCAGTTCTGGCGTGTTTTTGAGGATTCCCGTCAGGAGTAGCTGGTACCGTGTGATACGCTGCACCGGCTTCACCAGCAAAGCGTCAAGATCCCATGCTCCAGTCAGGTCTTTTGCAACCGCATTGCACTCTTCCAACCAGACATTGACTGTAGGGTCCGCTTGCAGTGATTGCAGGCGGTTCGTCCCTTGCTCGCTGTTTTTCAGGAAATTGGCGTACACCTTTTCCATTTCCTCAATATGGCGACCGAAATTCTCGCCAATTGTGGTCTTTTGGTCCTTTGACCAGTCACTCTCGTCGTCTGCAAGTGACAGTGGCCTCTCCTTGTCTCCGCTGTTTATAGAGTCACCAGACTTTGCTGAATCGGCCTGCTTGGATTTTGTCGAGCGAGGAATGTAGATTGCGGTGCTGGCGGCCTTGATATCGGCAAGGAAGCGTTCGGAAAACGCAATAACCTCGTCGCTGTTGCGGAATATGGCCTTTATATCGCCAGCGCCCAGTTTAGGACATGCCTCGGCAGTGCCTTGGTAAATCTCAACCACCACGTTCATATCCTTAAGATAGACAGCCTCGGTATCGATGAGCTCCTGGATCAGCATTTTGCGATGCCGAAGGGCTCCTGTGGCGGCCCCGGGAGCCACGCTCTCGTCGCTTTGCTGTGGGACATCAATGGAGAGGTGGTCGGTGCTCGAGAGCGATGTCTCAGCTGCATCACCATCCACAGAAATCTGGGCACTGGATCTGGCTGTGGAGGTAGACGGCCGATACGAGTAAATTTCATCACCGCTGACACGTCTGGACTCGGGGTCCTTGAAGCTATAGCGATGCAAACTCGGCGGTGGATGACGATTCCACACGTTTGAAGGTGGGGGTGTCCTTCGCCGCGTAGTATGATGCGCGTTCTCGGCCTGCTTGGGAGGCGGAGGTGGGGACGGCGCCTCAGCAAGCCAAGGCGGCGGTGCTGGGATTGGGGGTATTACCGACCTGCTGCGAGGTGGTTTTATGGTGTTGTTTATCCCAGTCAGATCCGTCATTGACGAATAGAATTCAGAGGAAGCGTCATTACTATCGTCTCCATCGGGTCTCGGCGAGAAGAGCTCTTCATAATTTGCCGGCTTTGAAGGGATGTCTGGTTTCGCTGGAAGTATTGGCTCCTTCGGCGGTGGTGGGGGTGGTGCAGACGGTTCTTGAAACAGACCCGACGACCTATTTGTATTGACATACCAAGACGATCTGTTGCTGGCATCGACGGTCACATCTGACCAGCTCGCTTGGCTAGCCCTCTTGTGGTCATGCCGATCGACGGGTTCAGCTTCACCCACGCTCTCTGAGCTCCCATAGTCAATCTCTGTCACTGGTGAGACTTCAATATCGCGTGGGAGATTGGAAGACTTTGTAGGTGATTCATGGAGCAATGTATCTAGCTTGGATAATCCCAAAGAAGATCGGCTTGGCGAGCTGTGACGAGACGGCCATAACGTTGGAGGCACAAATTCGCCGGTGTCATACTGCACATTGGTGATGGATGCGGTGGCCTCGAAGGGGATAGAATGGTCTACCTCGGAGTTTTGGGGTGGAAGATCACTTATGATTGGCCCCGGCTCAAACGCGGAGTGAGGAGAAGACGCCCTGACAAACGATGTGGACTCTGTCTCTGGCTCAACAATGTTATCCACGAATGTAAGAGGCTGCAATTGGTGCTCCTCATCCAGGACCTGGCGTTGGCTGTCGGCAAAGTCTGGGAACTGGGTTTCCCCGTTTGTCGCATCATCCAAAACGATCTGTATTGAACCATCGTTGGCGTCAAAATAGTCCTCAGGGCTGCCATGGGAGTCTCGCTGGGATGATAGTGGCTGTGCGGGGGGATCCTGTTGTGGCAAATCCGACGTAGAATGAAGCTGGGCTGGTTCTGTTTGAAGCTCGTTATCAAACAAGGTTACAGCCGTTGCGTTGGATACTGCAGAGAGCGGAGAATCGACCTCGGGCTGTTGTGGAGGAAAGCTACCGGGCATGCCCAAAGTCGGGGAGTCCTTTGGCGGTGCTGATGCAAAGTTGGTGTCCAGGACTAGCTTGGGTTCTTTGACATGTTCCAGCTGACCAACTGCTTCTGTGGCAGCGTGAGGAGCTTGATCACCCTCCTTCAGCTCTGTCTCTTGTATGGTCTTCGAAAACGCTTGCTGTATGCGGGCTCGCTTTGCCGCATAGTCCACAGGCCCCGCCGAGGCCAGCCTGTTGATTCGAGCCTTCTCCTGGATCCTACTCTCTGCACGATTGCTGTAGCTCGAGTGACTGCGTGAACTAGGCTCGGCGACCTTATTCCGGGAGCTTGCGGTAGTAGCCGCTGAGACGGGCTGTCTGGGTCTCGAGCTTCTGAGTGGCGGGGATTTCATCGGGGGTGGCGATGATATATAAGCATTCAGGCTAGCATTAGTAGAGATCTTGGCTGGGCCTCTGCCCTGGCCACGGGCGGAAAGTCGACTGCTGCTGGTCCCGTGACCTGGTGGACTCCACGGACGTGTTGTGGGCTTTTGGTCTTTCTTATTCGAGGAGTTCATCTTTGCCGCGAATGGGGAAGACGATCGAGTACTGGGAGTCGACGAGGCCGAAGAATGGCTGGTACGCTTGGAGCTTATGGGCAACCGTGACTTTGTCGATGATTTGGGTGTGGACCTTTCGTCTGCTTTTTCCTCCGATTTCATAAATGCTATTTCATTGAGTCCGACAAGCACGCTGGAAGCCGGAAACCCCGTAAAATCACTCTGGGAGCGGTTGTGGCCCTTGGCGTGCTTTGGAGTAGCACCTATCCCGAGATCATCTAATTTTGGGGTGACGCCGAGATACCAAGCAGTTGGGGATGACGGAGATACATCGACATCGGACGAACTTTGTCGTTGAGACCACGATTGGGACATGAGGCTGGAGTCTGAGGTTCGGCGGGCGCGACTGCGAGGATCTGAGATGCCATATGCTATTTGGGCCCCAGATTCGGTGGGAACGATCTCGCCAAAGAGCGGCCTCCGTGCTGGGTCTGTGGCGGCGGGTTTTGGCGGCACAATAGAGATCGCAAGGTTCGTTACGGCTCGCGTGGTGTTGGTAAACTCGCCAAACTGATTCTTTGCCTTGGAGGAGCGAGCGGCGGAGGACAAGGTGTTGTTCGAACGCTGGTCTTCAACCGCGAACCTATTTCGCTGTGTGATCCTTGGAGGTGTTTTGGAAGCTCCACCATACTGGTCTCTTGTCGCCTGCCCAGGTCTAATGCCCGGTTGTTGTTTCTGGATTGATGCGGCTGGCTTATATCGGGTCGCGACCTCGGGGGACTTGGCTGGCGGTCTGGGAGGAGTCCGCCGCGGCAGCGAACTTGGCTGCTCCCCATTTGGATCGAAACGCTTCAACAAGTCTCGGACGCTTGGCTGTTGTCCTCGAGGGACGCCCTTCAGAGCGGCGGGCTTTGCGCGGCCGTCATTCATTGGTGCCGATACAGATCTGTATGATGGTTTTGGTGTTGTGTGCGAGCCAGCTATGGTCGGGTATTTTGCGGTAGTACCATTGCTGTTTTGTCCCAGTAACGGAGTGGAGCTGATTCTCTGGCCAGAGGTAGGTTTGCTGGCTGCAATGCCGCCCTGTGTATCATCTAGACCTCCTTGAAATCCCTTGTAGAAGTCGTCGGGCGAATCTACAAGATCTGCTGGTGCATCGTTTGTGTACCCTGTTATGCCGTTGTCTGCTCCGTTGCGAAGGTCGGGTGCGGCCCCCGAGATGTCGGTGTTCTCGTTATTGCCATCCTGGAATGGCTGGTGTAGGTTTGATTGCGCATAGAAGTTTTGATCGGCTGTGATGCTAGAGTCCATGCTGGCAGGTCGACATGGGCCTCTCTTATCTACCTTTGGCCGAGTCCTGGTGAAGGTATGTTGCCGGATGAGTGATTTGTCCTACAGCATCATCTTCGAGGGAAGTCTTGTTGAATGCAGGCAGTCGCAATGCGATTGATGAGGCCACCAAGGTTCCTGGGCTCGACAAAAGGCGGGATTCAAAGGTTCACAGAAGTAGTGACGCAGCAATCGGCGATCTTCCTCCAGGGTCCCGGAAGGAATGAGGGTGGAGCGGTCCGTCGAGATATGGCGTTGAGTGCGCGTCGTGGATATGGCGGGATTGATGAATGGTGTTCCTGCTCGCTCTTTGCACCGCAGAAAAGAAGGAGATGAGCGGAAACAGGTAATGAGTGTGGTCGTCGATGAGGTTGTGTATGCACAGAGGTGTTGTAAGTACACGCGAGTGCTTATCCTTCCTTGGCCGCTAAAATTAACCTGCCTCAGCCAACTCAGAGGCCATGCAATTGGCCGCTGACGATCGGAACCTGAGCTACCGCCACAACAACAACGCCGGGACGTCGCGTCTGCCACAAAGGACCCTTAAACAAGCTAAAAGAAGCGCGTTGAGACACTACCCGTACCGCTATAATAATTATGAGCGTGATTCGTCCACGATTAGAGCAAGAGATGGTATTCTGTGAGACTGCGATGGCATCGCTGGGATGCGTGGGTTGAGCTTAATACTTGGCGTCTCCATCATTCTCACACCATGGCCGGCAGAAAGAGGCACAGGCCCAAGGTGGCCATCAATGAAGCCGACAAACGCCTGTACTCTTCTAATGCGCCAGTCAATGTGGTCCAGCAGTCCCTGCTCTCTCGATTCTATCCCCAGGTCCACACACTAAGGAAGTATCTGCTCGTGAAGCTTCCTAGCAACTCGAGGGTCCGGAGGAAGAAGGTGTTGAGTGCTGGCAGGAGTGGCCCTGACCAGTGTGAGGATGGGATTGGGTCGTTTCTTGACTCAACACTGGTTGGTATACCTGATCATAGCCCACAGAGTGACCAGAGGGCTAGTCGGTGGCATTCCTTCACGAATCAGGCAGATGCATCTGAGTTGGAAGTAGCTATGACTCCGTTAGACCTTGGACACTCGCAATCTGAGGTGCGTCCAACTGACTGTATGCTGTGACGAAGCTAAGGTGTGCTTTAGATTGTCGACTTTGCTGTATGGTTGCTCTCCAACAACAGTACCTCCACCAAACACATTCTCTGTCAAGGGTTTAGCAAACTTCCATCTGCAGGCCGCATGGATAGGCTTGCACCTGTTTATCCCAACAAGCACTATGATGAACTCAAGATGGACCCATGGCTGCAGGTGCTGAGCTTGCTTGGGAAGGGTGGAGATCGTGTCATGATTGACTTACTGGTAGATTGCGGGATATTTCTTGCTGCAGCTAATGGACGTGGCAATTACTTTCAGATATGTGGTATGTAGTTGTTTGGGGAGAACAAAGCAGATTACTGAGTTTGAAAGGAATTCCGCTTGGAGATCTCCAGATCCTGGCCCAGCACGAAGCGAGAGCAGTTAGGCCTCCGCGAAGTATTCTAGATAGGAGCCCTTCAAGCATAACCTTCCTGCGAAGCAAGATCCTTTATGCACGACCAACGCTGAATTCGAGAGGCGCTGTGACGTTTGGTCTGCGCCACATTCGTAAGATGGTCGTTTCAGACTGCTGTGGCCATGCTGACTGGTGAAAAGATGTCCTGAACCGTTATCCAACTTCAAAGACTGCTTGTTTGGAAGATCCAATTCACCGGAGCACTCTGCAAGTCATGAAGTACATATTCCCCAAGCAATTTGGTCTCCACAATGTGTTTGACTCTGTGGTTGATTTCCGCGAGACTGTTCACCCGTTCAAGGATTATACACTACGTGAGGATGAGATTCGCAGGTTACCTCCAAATCACAAGGGGCGTTCCACGAGAATTCCGAGGCGGCTGAGAGGGGGGTTGGTGAATCTCGTTTGGAAGCTGCAGATATTACACGAGAGATGTCCTTACGATCAGATGGTTAAATATTACTGTCCGACGAATGTGGGTAGTCCGTCTACTGTAGATGGCAAGACTGATGTTTATAGACACCCGCAGCCTTTCCGCAGTCCTCGGCCGATGCCTCATGTAATTTTCAGACCCAGAAATCGACGGGAAGCCATAATGGGAGTGGCCCCACGCCTCCCCGCCCCCCAAAGAAGGAGAAGAAGGAGAGCATCATGGATCTTGCTACCCCCAGTGCAAATGTGTCTGCATTTTGCCGTGCCGTGCTGGGAAGAGTGATCCCGGATGAGTTCTGGGGTGTTGGGGAGGACCAGACGCACAACAAGCAGGTGTTGATGAAGAACGTGGACCGATTTGTTGACCTGAGGAGGTTCGAAACATTGTGTCTCCATGATGTGGTGCAGGGAATGAAGGTGAGTGATTCGTCCTATGATTGCAGATATACTGACAGTCAAGATCTCTGGTATTCCCTGGCTCAACGGTTCTATCAACGGCTCTCAATCGAACACGCGGAAGAAATGGGAAATGTTTTACGAGTTCATGTATTACATATTTGACTCTTTGATCATACCCCTGCTTCGATGCAATTTCCACGTCACGGAATCTGGCCTACACCGCTATCGCATATTCTTTTTTCGACAGGACGTTTGGCGCAACCTGGCTGAGCCGGCGATGGCATCACTGAAGCAAGCAATGTTTGAAGAGGTGGATATCGATGTTGCCAATTCGGTGTTGGACTCTCGGACTATTGGATTCAGCCAGATTAGACTTTTGCCAAAGGAGAAGGGTGTCAGGCCTATCTTGAATCTTCGACGGCGGCAAGTTCGACGGGACAAGAAGGTCCTTGGGCCCAGTATCAACTCGACATTGGCTCCGGTGTATAATATGTTGACTTTTGAAAAGGTGTGTCTGGTCGGCTTGTTCCTGATTGATGCTGACGTTGCAGAACCTGTCACCCGCCAAGTTTGGCGCCACTCTTTTCTCTGTCGGTGACCTGTACAGTAGAATCAAGGAGTTTGCGGGAATAAAATCTGCGGGGCATTTGCATTTTTGCAAAGTTGATGTGCAATCCGCATTCGACACGATACCTCAGACGGCCGTCGTTAAGCTGATATCCGGCTTACCAACGAGCGACGAATACCAAATCTCCAAGCACGTCGAGGTAAAGCCGGGAGATGGACATCAACATGGCCCTTCGAAACCGATTCGGAAATGGACTTCTCTGGCCTGGGGGAATGATTGCCAGCCGTTTGATTTGCGGATGAGGAATGGCAAGAATACAGTTTTTACTGAAAACCTCAAGGTTCAGAGTCATAGCAGAGACCAGCTTCTATCTCTTCTGTCTGAACATGTCCAGACAAACCTGGTGAAGATTGGGAAGAAATTCTATCGGCAAAAGAAGGGAATTCCTCAGGGATCGGTTATATCTTCCTTACTGTGCAACTACTTTTATGCCGACTTGGAAGCGAAGCACCTGTCATTCCTCGATAGCGGCAGCCTGCTGCTCAGGCTCATCGATGACTTTCTGCTAATCACAATTAACCCCGAGCATGCCAGACGGTTTATTCAGACGATGCACGACGGGCTTCCAGATTATGGGGTTACCGTGAATCCCGAAAAGACCCTCGTCAACTTTGAGACGTGCATCAATGGTCATAAAGTCAAGCGACTGGTCAAGGGCCAAGAGTTTCCATACTGCGGGACGTTTATCAACACCAAGACTTTGAATATTACCAAAGATCGGGATAGACAGAAGGATCTGGCAGTCGTCGATTCTCTGACGGTTGAGTTCTCAAAGACCCCAGGCAAGACCTTTCACCGCAAGGTCCTCAACTCGTTCAAGATACAGTGCCATGCCATGTTTATGGATACGACGTTTAATTCACCGACGGTGGTCGCACGGAATATATTTGAGAGTTTCGTAGAGTCTGCCAACAAGATGTGCGCATACAACAGATGCCTTCCAAGGCAGAAGCAGCCCAGCGCGGACGTTACCGTCCGGACGATTGGCGGCCTGGTGGACCTGGCATATGTACTGATCAAGAGCAAGGAGAAGAATCCAAAGAATGTTGGGTATCGATGCGCAGTATCCAAGACGGAGATTAGATGGCTTGCCTTGCGGGCGTTTCGTAGCGTCTTGATGGCTCGGCAGAGCACGTATAGAGAGGAGCTGCGGTGGCTGGATGGTCAGTTGCCGCCTGGGTAGTGGAGGCTTTGGCTCCGTTGTAGAATACAATCATCTCACATGACTGAGAGATGAATTATAAAAATTAAAATCTCCGTGGCCAAGCATTAGCCACAAACCGGTTTTCATCCTGTGGCCTCGTCATCACTCGAAGATCCGGCGCGGACAGCCGTCTTAAACAATCAACTCTCGACGATCCGGCGCGAGTAGCCCGTCGCGTGTTGACTAGATTTCCCCACAGATGATCTGCCGCGAGCACTCTAATTCCCTGCAATTTAATCATGAAACTTCGGAAAATCCAAACCATTTCACCACCAATAATTACATCGACTCTATAGTATGGCAGTCACACGGCACTGTGTATTTAGCCGGCCAACCCTAATATATAGGGTTGGCATTTCTCATTCGAATGCTGCAAGGCAATCATGAAGATCGCAACCATCCTCGCTTTGGCAGGCACTGCCGCAGCGCACGGTTACGTTTCTAGCATCGTAGCAGACGGCGTCACCACTGGAGGCTGGCTGGTATCCTACTGGTATGACTTGGTGAATGGTGTTCCCGTTCCCGATACGCCTGGATGGTACGAAGAGGCGTTGGACCTTGGATTCGTCCCGCCGAATGAATACCAGTATGTGCGTCCTTCCCAGCCAGTTCATACTAACAGAAACAGAGATCCAAATATCGCCTGCCACAAGAATGCAGTAAACGCGAACGTCTCGGCGACAGTTGCCGCAGGCGGATCCGTCAAGTTTCAGTGGACTGAATGGCCTCACAATATCGGCCCTGTCCTGACCTACGTTGCCAACTGCGGCGGGGATTGCAAGGATGCGGACAAGACGGCGCTCAAGTTTGTCAAGATTGATGAGTCTGGAATCGACCTGTCTACTCAGGTCTGGGCTGCCGGCAAGCTGATGAGCGATGGGAATGCATGGACTACGAAAGTGCCAAAGTCACTTGCTCCAGGTATGTCTTGCTGCACGTCTCTTGTCGCCGCTAACATGACAGGACACTACGTCTTCCGCCACGAAATCATTGCCTGCCACGGATGCTCCTCGGTCAACGGCGCACAAAACTACCCCTTCTGCGTCAACATTGACGTGACGGGCTCTGGCACGGCGAACCCAGCAGGAACTCTTGCTTCCAGCCTTTACGACAAGAATGACCCAGGCATTTACTTTAACCCGTATGTCACGATGACAAGTTACGAGATCCCCGGGCCTGCTCTGTGGACGGGGTAGATATTTAGCATAAACTATCTCACGTCGCTCGAGAACGCAAATATTATTCCACATCGTACCAAAACTTTGGTCCAAAATCACGTAGCTCTGGCATCTGATCTGAGAATGCACATACTATTCAACGTCATACCAAAACTTTGGTCCAAAATCCCGTAGACTCTTGAGTGCCTCTGGCTTCTGATCTGGCCAATTTTCCCCAATCACCTTTATGACCTCGTCAAACATGATCTTGTATCCCGCAGGCGTTAAATGGACGCCTGGCTGGTCAGCATCGCCCCGTTGAGCATGAAATAACGTACCGTCATCTAGTAGTGATTTCAACACATCACTGAACCCCGCAGCAATCGACCCCGGCATCGGCACCCCATTCTCGTGGTACCCCCCAACCCACCCAGCCTTTGCCATAAACACACTCCACAGATCGACAACTGGCGTCCCCATCTCTTTCCCAACGTTTGCCACGGCCTCTGCGTAAAGCGCAGTGTTGCGGTTGTGTCTTACCACCTCTGTATACCCATTCTTGACGTCTTCTCTAGCGATGAACGTCTCCTCGATCGGCGGAGGTGCTATGAGGATTATGCGCGGTGGCGGATCGTGAGCAGCGAGCAGGGGATGAGAGATTAGGTCTCTCAGGTTCTGGGAAAATTCCGGGATGGACACATACTGCGTGTTGGCAAGAGGTGGGCCAAGATTGGAGTCATTGGCGCCGAAGAAGATGGCGAGGAACCGGACGCGGGCTTGGGAGGCGGCTGGCAGGATGGCGGGGAAGATTTCCAGCGCGTTGGTTGTATTGTAGCCGCTGTAGATTGTGAGCTGGAGTTTTGAATTGGGGAGGGATATACTACCCGAACCCGCGGTTTATCACATCTAGTTTCAGCATGTAGGCTGGTGATGTTAGACTTGAAGATGTTGGGATGCTTGGCCGTACCATTTTGCAGGGCAGAGGCGAAGGCGAACCCGTGCTCCTGGTCGTTGGATTTCTCGGTGATGCTGTCCCCTGCGATGCGTTAGTTTGAACTACTGGGGGTTTAGACGCGTACCGAAGAGGAGGAACTGATCGAGGGGGCCGATAGGGAGTTGAGTTGGCATGTTGGTGTTGTTGATGGGAGGTGATGAGCTTATGTTCGAGAAGTTGAGAGGTTTGCAGGGTTGGTTCTCAACATCACAAAGTGTAGATATGCACAACAGACCATCTTCCCGAATTTGCGCAAACTTGATGAATATTAATAGAAAATGCGCATTATCAATGAAAAACAAAACTATAAAAGGACCCCTTCTGTCCTGTTTAAATCTTTTCACTCATTTACTCCTGATTCTCAGAAAGTAACCAAACTGCACCGCCTCAACACCACCTCAACCGACAAACGCAACCCGCGCCCTTACCAACCGCTTTCTGCAGTACTAACAACCGTCGAACGAACGGCAAAATGAGCAGCTTCCAAGAAGAGGCCGCCAATCGTAAGTTGGTGTTATGACCGTGCTGATATATGGTTGACATTCATGGATAGTGCGCAAAATGGTGCATGTGTTCAAGATGATGAATGCACATCAGACCGGCGAGATTGCAGATCTTAAGGAGAGTTGGCTGCCGAGAAGGAGCACACGGCAACCGCACGACAGGAAGCTAAAGCATCCGACTTGAAGTTAAAGCAATTACTCGATAAGGTCAACCGTGTTGTTGCCGAGTTTATCGCAGGACTTGCCATTAAATCTAGATACCACTATCTCGTCGATGAGCCTCATTTCAATAAAGCCTAAAACAACCAACATCGATCACATGAGCGGACACATTGCAAATGCAGCGTCAAAGCCGATCACGTGAGCGGTGACGGTGCTATTACCCGCCCACTTCCGCTCTTACTCCGTAATGCAATGTCACGTACGTTGTTTGGGGGGTTTACCGAGGGTTAAGGATGACTATGATGACGGGAGTCAAATATAGAACACCCCCGACATTTAGTGAGCGTTCCCGTCCCCGCCATTTTAGCAGCGATTGTCTTATTTAGCATGTCAACAACCCTATCTCCATAGCTTATGAAATGTAGGATAGATGATAGGGATAATAGCAATATCCCTACCTACATAGGCTAACAAGCTTTCCTATCCCACTATTGATAGTAGGTTACTATAGATATCTTTAGCATTCTAACCTATATATACTACTTGATATCTGCTCTACCTCAAAAATATCTAAACTATAGAAATACCCTATAAGCTAGGTAGTGCTAATAGCTACGTAACCCTAACTAGACCCTATCATACCTTGCCTCTATGATTTTGAGGGTAGATAGCTAACAGTAAGAGAGGGCATAGTAGTAAAGACAGGAGGTAATAATAGGAGTAAACAATAGGATATATGACATAGTAACGGAAGGCGTGCCTAACGAAGCAGTAGGTACTATTTCTTTAGTTTAGATATAAGCTATATACGCCCTATCTATCTCTTTATCTCTAACCTTTACTTGCTTACAGAGTACAGTTATGTTTTTGTATAGAAATATGACGATTATATACCCTCCCCTTGTTATCTCAAGTGGTAGGGATTAATCATCGTATACAATTCCCTCCTTTTATATTTGGGTATGTACGCACAATGTGTTCCTTTCCATAATTAGCGCAAACGTGATGAACATTTCCCGAAAGTGCGTAGGAGTCCAATCTCCTTTCCCGCCATTTATTTGGATAGTGAACCTTTCTGCTCTATTGGTGTTTTTAGGGGAATGGATTTTAATATGGGCAGGCACACGGGGATATTCACAAAATATAGCAATGCGGCATTTTGGAGGCAAAAACAGACGACGATACTATGGAAAAGCGTCTACTTGTCTATGCATCTCATTCTGCGAGTATACAGACATGGTCTGTTTGCAGTATTGACTCCTTCCTTATCGTAGCGATTTCTGATGCCGCGAGAACTGTTAATGACTTCTTTCCCATGTGCACTCCCGTCTATCTTCAAAGCTTCCTCTCCCATGCCACGAGTATGCCAGCCGTTCTATTTGCTTGCTCATTCATGGTGGTGCAACTTTCCGCAATACGCGGCGGGTATCCTTCCTGGCTAAGCCTCTGAAGGAGGATGCCGACGGTTCGTCGTATTGTATGTAGTAACTAAGAGCTGAGAAAGGAAGTACCTAGACCAGGTCAAGTAGACAATTTTGTTTGTTAATGGGTGAGGAAGATGGGAGTGTCTCAGCTCAGCTCATTACAGTTCGGAGTTAGTTCCCATAAGAGTACGAGGTACAGTATAAAGCAATACAAAACATGTTGAGGTGAATCGACCAAGAATAATGTCTTTAAGGTTGAAGTATAGCAAGGGAGGATCGACAAGATGGCTACTCAAGTAGTCAAGCGCCATTCAACATCTTACGATTTTCAATTAGGTCCGCATAGACTCGGCTTTAGCTGCCAAGGTAAACAATTATCAAACACCCTTGTATAAGTTGAGTGAATTGCGATCTGAGTACTACAATTAAAGCGAAATGTCTCTGAAAAATGCATAGAATCCACTGGAAATTCATAACGGATAATCTGGTATACGGACGTGGACGTTTATAAATTAGCAAGCGTCATTAGTCTATGTAGCTGCTGTGTAAAGTCTATTGCACAATCGATCTTCACAACTGTATAACCCGAATTAGGCGACCTATAATAGGCTGCAAAAAATAACTACGTGAACAACGGGATACTGCATGTTTGTCAAGGCTATAATACAATATCACAGACTGGCTTTTGAACTTGATAGGGAGTGGAACACTTGAGTCATCAGTAGCATTAGTGGAGCTGAACGGCCTGTATAGATTTGTAATACTTTGCCTACAGAAGCGCCGCTCTCTGTAGATCTCTTTACTGTTGGAATCGGTGAGCGTTAGACACGAGATATTCTGTGCATAATGTCGCACGTTGTACAACCTAGGGTTATGTGTTCGTGTTTAATTACAGCTCAAATCAGCTCCATTAAAAAGAGTCCCCTCAAAAAATTATTCCCGCAAGAATTGTTCCCTCCCCTTTCCGTCGAGTTCTCCCCCTCCCCTCTCTCAGCATGTCGACCATCCTCCCAATCCATACGAATAGTTACTAAGGGAATTGGGTGAACGATGAAATAAGCCATTCCCGAAGAGTCCTAGTGGTATTTAACCACTCCTTTAGTTCGTCACTTATACCTCTCAGTTTCTCACATATGCGCGACTGGTTCCCCTGAACTCTAAAAACGCCTGGGTGACACCACTCATGTTAAGCTCTTTATTAGTTCGATCTGTATTAACAGACAGTCTCCACGTGGTAAACGGACCCAGCGCCGCAATGCTGTTTTTACCCACTCTATCGCCAATGTAGTGGTCGTTTTGGATATTCTGCTTGCTGAAGACGTTTTTCGTACGAGCTTCGTTCAAATTCGTCACCTTGGATACATCGTAATCAAATCCGATGGTGACCTGGTCATGGGAAAATTTCAATTCCTTGCGATGGGTATTCTGGATGATGTCCTCGCCGGTGTGGACAAGCTCGACGGAGAGTATTTTGCGTCCAGTGACGTCAGCATCTAGATTCACGCCCAGCATCCAGAGACGGACCTCGCTGAGCCGGATGTCTATTCGGTCTCCGAACCCGGTATAGGTAGCCGGACTTAGACGGAGATAGGTGGTATAACCCGAGTCTGATGAGCTGGGCTTTGCTTTCAAGGTGTTAAGCTCGGATTTGGTGAGTTCTCGCATGAAGCCATGACTATGGCTGTCTTGAGGCCATGTGTTGCGCACACTCGCTGCGTACTGCTCTAGTGATTTTCCAAATGCCTTGCGAAGTTTGATCTGAGCATCAGCTAGAAAAGCATAGTTCTGTATTGGCATGGGATCAAACGCGATGGGGATTTGCTGGAGCCCCCAGTATCGGATGGCGCGGCTTTGATAGTTAAGGGTTTGCATGACTTGCAGCCGAAGATCATCGCGGATCTTGCGGAGCCAGAAAACAACAGCCGGGAGAGATGGGTTGATTTTGAGGCCCTGCTGGCCTAGGTTGTTAATTTGTTTGGTGAAATATTCTTCTGCTGTGCGTGACTCAGCTAGAAACTGAATGCAGCAGTTGTATTCCACCACAGCTTCATTTCTGGATTGTACAGTTGACATGTAGTCTTCTAGATCTTTGCTGATCTTGTCAAGGGTGCTCTTTGGAATGAGATTCTTGAACTCATTCAGGATCTTTTGGATATTTCCGGCTGTAGTGAGTATTTTAATAGCGCCGGGGTCATCCACCGCGATGCTGTTATCTTTGCGGGTGCTGAATCCATCCATCAAGGACTTGATGGTGTTACCGCAGGTAGTGAGCTGGTCGATCACATAATCCTTCTTTACAGATTTTCCCTTCTTGTCTTCCGCCATTGTGGTAGACTTGTAGATTGCGTAGCCCATACCGGCTAGGTTGAGGACTGACTGGACGTCTTTCCCGGTGCTCACTAAGGTGCTTAAACAATCGAGGATCAGCTGTGGATCTAGAGAATAAGGAAGCTCAATATGAGCAAGATCTTGCTGGATCTTCTCCCGCTGAGGCTTAAGGAGAGCGGTTAGGCTGGCAATCTTGAAGACAGCTGTCATTATAGGCCCACTCTCTCCTGTCAGTTGCTTGATCTTCTGGGTGGCCGCGTCCTTGTTGGATATCATAGTTTTGACTCCTTCTTTCACATGCGCAGAAGCATCCAGATCATCCTGATAGGCGGTTTCGTAGTCGTCTGTGATCTTCTCCTCCTTTTCGAGAGTGTCCAAGTATGCTTGCAGATCGTCTTCATAGTGTTGCACTGACAGACGAGGTGTCCAGTCCACAGTATGTCCCCACATATCTTGGCCCAGCGTCAGTCGATTTAGACGGCATTCTGCTAGGCTGAGGATCGACTGCAGCTGCGTGGACACGCTCATCGTGATCTTCCAGTCTTCCTCAATCTGGTTGTACGCAGCAGATAGCTTGCTCGAACCTTTATTGGTGAGATCAATCTTCGTCATAAACTTCAGCCGTGCAATCAGCCGTCGGTATAAAACTGCTGCTTTCTCTTGGTCATCGGTGCGATTGGTGAAAAACGCCCCGTCAGCCTTGTTGAGCAGCATCTGGCATTGATCTGGGAATGCAAACACCTGACTCATTTCCAGGTCATGAGAATTGCCGTTCAAGCGTGCGTTCGCCACTGCCATCGTGCCTTTATCGCCGTTTGTCCCTCTGAGCCCAGGCTGCTTAGCACCAGCACTACTCCCTCCTCGGCCACCAACACCTGTACCAATTAGTCTCAATCCATCTTTCATTTCCAATATAGACATACCTGCATCGCATTCGCATAGAGCTCTAACATCCTGTTGGAGATAATCGACTTTATTAGCCCAGACCATCATCACACCTTCCACGACGCGAGCTAGCTTTGAGCCTTCGTCGTTAACTAGACAAGCGACTAGGCTGGATATTTCCTTGATTGATGAAGTAATGGCATTGTTATTACTGCTTCTGGTTAGTTTTTTTAGAGTAGTAGCTGCCGTATTCAACGATGCAACCAGTCCAGCGAAACCATCACTGGGCTGACGTGGAGATCCAACAGCCATTAGGATGTCCACAATCTGCTGCTTGACTCGTCGAGCCTCAGCAGAGCCAAAAAGACTCAGAACAGTGGGCATGGCTTGAAGGCAATCCCTTAATGCAGAATAGGAGCTGATAATACTCCTCTGATTTGAATTTAGCTCTGCAGGGACATCAGCAGACACGACGTCCGTAGTGAGTGCGAGCGTTTGCTCCGGCCATGTTTTCTGCGTTAAACTCGCCACCGTTAGAGCGGTTCTTCTCATACATGTCCCGTAGAACACTTCAATAGAACCTGCCATAATCAGCTACTGCTCCTCGCTCATATATTTTGAGTGTTAACTCACCTCCATTTCCACCTTTTCCCCCTCCTCCGCCTGTCTTCCCTGTCTCTCCAGCATCACCACCAGATCCCCCGTCTCCTCCATACGCTTTGATGGAAATTTCTCTCATTGTCTTCTCCGTCCCGTTTTGGACAAACAACCAGACAGTCCCTCCTCCGGTGCCATCGCCCCCTTTGCCGCCATCTCCATTGGCACTGCTATCTCCTGTCTTCCCCGGTGTCCCAGACACATCGATACTGACACCACTAGCTGACTCGAGCGTGGTACAAAACAGACCGATCGATTTGCCGGGCAATTTAAGTGAATTCTGCAGTTTGATTTTCTCCGAGTAGATCAAACAGACAGGTGTCTCGAACCCAAAGCTGTCATTGATGATGTATGGCTGGTCGGACGTAGAGAGCAGGACGGTAACTTTGTCTGTTGTGATGGTCGCCCAGTCGTTTGAGGGGAGTGTTTTTCTGTTACCTGCTGTCATTTTGCGTGTTTCAAATATAGATGCAAGAAGAAGATCCCTTCAGATGGGGGAGTTGTTTCCGAAATTTATGTCTTGTCTATCCTCTGACTCATTGATGTCATTCACTCTCGAGACCATTCTCAGCTAACGCATGCAGATAGGGACAGCAGCTTTATAGTCCAGTTATATCTCTACACGTAACAAATTTATGCATATTGGCCGCCGAAAGAAAGATTGGCGATAGGGCAGACTTCCCTTTTTCGATGTTACACCACGCTGATACAGCTCGTTTTGGGGATAATTTGAGAAGGTTGATCCGAAAATGGTTGGGAGTTAAGCACAAAAGGCTAATGGTTGGTTATTAGATAAAGGATTTTGTTGAGGATTGTAATTATGATGTGGTAGCTAGGTGTTTAGCTATACTTGTTTTTTTTCCATGAAGCTGACTGACGTGTGTACTGCGTAACAAATGTATGCATATTCGCTGCCAAAAGAAAGATTAGCAATAGGACGGACTTCCCTTTTTCGATGTTACACCACGCTAATGCAGCTCGTTTAGGGATAATTTAAGAAGGCTGTTCTAAAAATGGTTAGGAGTTGAGCACAAAAGGCAGAATTTTGTTAGGGATCGTGATTATGATGTAGTAGCTAGGTATTCAGCTATACTTGTTTTTTTCCATGAAGCTGACTGACGTGTGGACTGCTAGTCTATACATGTGATGTAACACAAAAATGAACTGTGTCGCTAGCTAAGGAGGTATAAATGTCCTATAAAGGGTGATTGAACACTCTTATCTGACCCCCCGCTAAATTTCAACAACTTCTTATTTTGACATTCTAACCTCTAGTCGCCTACGATGAAGAAAGACACATTCGAAGCCTTGGTTGGTCGGATGAGCAAGAACGACACCACTCATGGATGGGACATCCTGGTGAGCTACGACGTCGACAAGATCAACGAGCTTCTCCAAAAAAACCCCCTGAACCTCGAAAAACTAAGCTCGTTCAAAGGCGATGGTAGTGCTGAGAGAGATGATGGAACTCAGTATGATGTTACCTATGAATTTGACCTAAACCTGGATCACCCAATACTAAAATTCGCGGGTGAGGGCGGCAAAGTGACCCTAACCGGACCTGTCAAGGGAAGCTATGCAAGACTTTCACCTCAGAAAGGGCCTCTAATCAATTTTCCCAACGGCTACAGCATCGAGTATGAGGTTGAGCTAAGGAACATCAAAGGCAGCTACTGTGAACAAAGCGGGCAGACCCAGTTCTCTCCAGACATTTCCAACAGCAGATACCGCAGTGTCCCTAATAGTTATGTTGTTCCATTTGCAGACGACGAAGGCTCTACCAGTTGTGCTAGGGGCATCTGCCTAAGCTTTTCCGAGGCAAAAGCCAGCCTGAACAAATCAGAAAACGCAGGGAGGATTTCTGACTCGGTTAAGAATGCGTTCACTGAAGGCATGAACAACGCCCTAAAGCCTCTCCCAGAGCATTTCATCGCTGGCCTGACCAACTACGTGACAGATCCGAACATGACTGTCATCCAGCCCGTGTCCTTTTGCTTCACAGTACAGCAAAACGATATCCCTAATAAAATTTCCGGAGCGCTGCTGATGTGGGTTGCTGTTAAAGGGGGTTATAACAACGGACAAAAAGACAGTGGTACCACTGAGTTGATTTTCACACCTGACAGTAACTCAGCATCGCCGATTCCAGAAGGCTCTTCTGCGAGTATCATATTCTCGCATGATTTCATAGCCAATCAGTTCTTCAAGGTAGGCAATTCTTATATCACAACAATTCAACCCACTCACCTATTGTAGCCTGCACTACAGAATGGGAATTCATTCAAAAATGTTGTTGTCAAGTCAGAAAAAGGGAACGGTATGTGCTTCTATTAAATACAAATGTAGACTACTAATTGTATACCGAACCACAGAGGGAATGAAACTCGAGGGAATCCTCCAGTCAGGAACTATGAACATAACGACAATCCGGTCTGACGACGGGACTAACCGCCACGTATACGATGCCATTAGTTTTCAAACCTCATCCCCAGCCACTATAATCCAAGTGACACCGGGGATCGTCAAAGCTGGTATTACCGCCGTCGAGATAAATTTCATAAGTGAAGAGATTTCGACCACGTGGAGAGTATATAACCACGGAGCAGACGGTCTTGTGTGGGTCGCCAGTGGAACCATCCATGGTACGTTCTCGTGGGGCGCCAAAGGCAGCTGGTCGGGTGGGAATAAAGAGCATCCCAATGTGCTGCAGCTCGCATTTGAAAAAGACAAATCTTGGACGAGCAACACTACAGGAGAATCTACAGACTGGCTTGGGAAATTTTTCGGCAGAGGCGGAATTTTTAATCCCTATGAAACTGAAGGCACGATCAAGCTACCGCAGCCATCCGTCGATCTAGAAATGAAGGCGCTAGACTATTTCCTCGTTACAAATCTCTTGTTTCCAGGGCAGCATCTCTTCTATGCTGATGCTCCACTGTCTGATGGGAAAACAAAGGGATTAGCGGTTCCACGGGATTTTATTCTAACTGGGAACGTCATAGAGGAGAATAAATGATGACAGGGTTAGTCTTAGGGTTTATACATGTTCCGGCACAACTGTGAATAAGTGGTATTCGCGAATAGGTTGGCCTAACCACGAACAGTAGTAGTAGTAATCAATTGATCTATATTCTTCCCACTTGCCTCCTTCTCCTAATAAAATCAAAATTGATCCACATAGCAAACTATTCGCTTTCGATCACTGTTCGCAACAAGAGTTATTGCGTAGCGCGGATTTTACAGATCACCAGAGGCGGACGAATAACTTTTCGGCCCCAAAACATTACGAGTGGCTCTTCGCGGGTGGAGCTAGGCAGAGATTGGTAGTGTGTTGTTGCTCGCGACGTCTGTTGCCCCACACAGACCAACGCTAGGCAGGCGGCTCTGCGGGAGATGATCACACTAAGCTAAATGCGACGTTACACATTATATATTGCTTGCTTCAACAGATTCAGCTATTACAACACACCATGTCACCTAGGGATCTCTAGGCGGCCTCGCCCTTTCGCCGAAAGAGTGCCCTGAGCCAATCACTGCGCCCCCTTTCTCCCCTTTCGCTGGAATCTGCCCTCCTAGGCCTGTGCACTGCTAGGGATCTCTAGGCAGCCCCCCCCTTTCGCTGAAACAGTGCCCTGGGCAAATCACTGCGCCCCCTTTCTCCCCTTTCGCTGGAATCTCCACCCTGCAGCCTGTGCACCCCCAATTCCCAATAGCAGTTGCTGCCCTTTCGCCAGAAGATGTGTCAGCTGCCTGCCTCTGTGCCCCTACTCCTATAGCTGTCCCTACCCTTTCACCAGAAGGAGGTATAACCTACACCTATTACTCAGGGGGCCTGCTACTATCTGTCTGAGAATACAACATTATATAGTATGCCTAGTCTGCTCTTAGTCTGCCCTCTGTCTGCCCTCTGTCTGCCCTTATATCTTAGGCTATAGAGTAGCACAACCTAGTTTCTACTGCAATCTCTACTGTTAGAACCTCTGCCCTCCCTACTGCCTGCTCCCTTTGCCTGCTATGCTAGCTGCCCTCTGCCTTGTAACAGGGGAGGGGGTATATTGAGCCTGTTTTATAGAGCAAGGGTTAGGTAGCAGAAGTGTGAGTCTTGTCACCTAATTAGGCAGGCAGTGGCAGTGGCAGTAGTGTGTGTGTAACCACTAAACCCAAATAGTATTATTTCTGCACGCGGAAGTGGTTGGCCCTGTCCCGCAAGCCTACGCCTGACACCAACCTCATGCTTTTCCTACGCCTACAACCTACCCCCCCTCTCCCTATAGAAGCTTAGGCCGCCCTGCTATCAATGCGCCCCCAGATTGCCAGCAGTTTACCCCCTAACCACATCCTGCCTTACACCTAACCCATCCTTTTCCGTAAGCATACAACCAACCAACCCACATGTTGAGATGAGTATTGCCTATCACCAAACGCCACTGCGAATAGGGGCTATACCCAACAAACCTATAACATTGTATGTATCCCCCCCAAGCCGACAACAGCCCTGCCATGAGCCCGCCATCAGCCTGCCATCGAGCTGCTGCCAGAAAGCATGGACCCCAACATTGACTTCCTCCAGGTCATCCACGACCCGAACAGCCCCTTTGTGCTCTGCACCGCCTGCCGCCATGTCATCGCTGTCGACCCCCACCCCGAGTCCTGCTGTGACCCGAAGAAGGGTATCCACAGCGGCCGCTTGCTCTTCTACCGCCATCTCAAGCGCCGCCACAGCGTTGCCTGCTCCAAGACTGCCACCAAGCTGGCCCTGACCCGGCCAGACATCATCGCTGCCCTCGAGAACAGCCGGAGGGAGTATCCAGCCAGCCAGCCTGACGGCACGCCCCAGGACGAGCGCCTNGCCATCTCAAGCGCCGCCACAGCGTTGCCCGCTCCAAGACCGCCGCCAAGCTGGCCCTGACCCGGCCAGACGTCATCGCCACCCTCAAGAACAGCCGGAGGGAGTATCCCGCCGGCCAGCCTGACGGCACGCCCCAGGACGAGCGCCTCAACCTCCACCACGTCTACCAGTGCGACTGCTGCGACTTCCGCCGCCAGAGCAGGGTCGCTATGGCGAACCACATCTGGCGGGACCACCCGTACCTCGAGTACAGGCTGTGCGGCTACACCCTGCTCCCAGCCCAGACCTACTTCGACTATGTCAACGGCGCCATGGGGGTCTGGTGGCGGGTCGAGCCCAGACTGGTGCCAGCACCACCCGCAGCGCCAGCCAAGGCGAGCCAGCTGCAGAGGCCGCCTAACTGTAGAGGGCTGCCCCGCAGATCCCCAGATCGCGAAGACCTGCTCGCTGAGCGCGATGCCGCCGGGTCAGGGCTCAAAGACAACACCCACCCCTTCGTGCAGAGGTCTTGCTGGCTGAAGAACCTCCAGTCGCTACGCCACTGGGACGCCACGCAGCAGGCAACACGCCAGCCCCACAGCAGCAGGGCACCCACAGAGCTGGTCATCGAGGGGCGCGAGGGCCTGAGGGACACGCCGCCACTGCCCACCATACGATTCAGTGCCAAGTCAGAGGCGGTCGTCCAGCGGGTTGTCGCTGCTGTGGCAGCAGGCTTTGCGCAGTGCGAGTCGACCTTCCACACCACGCCCTATACAGTGCGTCACATGATCAACTCTGTGTGCAGGGACAGCACCTGCACCACGCTGTTTACGTGGCCGCAGAATCAGGAGACAGTGACCGCCTATACAAGCTACTGGAAGCAGCTGTTCTGCGTGCTGTTCTGCGCCATGCAGCTGGCCGAGGACATGGAGGCGCAGCTCTTTGGCATCCTCAAGCACCTGTCAGACTGGCAGCTCTCTGCTGTTAGCACAATATGGGACATGAGCCAGGCCCTGTGCGATCAGGACCTCGGGAGCCGCTTTAACGATTACACAGACCCCACGAGAGACTGGCTTCGCAGCCAGGGCACAACAGAGCAGCAGCAGCTCGAGGAGGCTGTCATGCAGCTGAGCTGGTCACTCGCCACCAGCCCGGTCACAGGCTGGTCCCACAGCTCTGAGAACCTCCTCATCTACTTCACCAGCATCATGAGCTTCAACCAGCAGGGCAGCTGCCAGGGCGAGTACGTCAACATGTGCAGCTCCACAAGCATGCTGTCCGGCCTGGTATGGGTCTGCCGCCTGTTTGTGCTCGAGGAGGCCCTGCCCGAGCACCCCTACATCTACCAGGAGTGGCTGTGCTGGGACGAATACAGCGACGCCAAGGCCCGCTTCTGCCAGGCCCAGGCCAAATACCTCACATTCAGCAGCAGCACTGTCCTCGCTGAGGTCCTCCAGCTACGCTCCTACAGCCGCCAGCTGCAGCGGCACATGTACTACAGCGAGGTGAAGCTGTACTGGTCGGCAGGTAACACCGCTGTGCAGCTGCAGGGCGTGACGCTCGGGATGAGCACCTTCCAGCACTGGGTGCAGCGGTGCGTCCAGACTGCAGAGGAGCACCTGCGGCAGCTGCTCCACAGCTACTCGAC
>LNAR01000422.1:4622-14811 GCA_001630585.1 Pseudogymnoascus sp. BL549 | reverse complement strand
AGGTGGAGGTGGAGGTGGAGGTGGAGGTGGAGGTGGAGGTGGAGGGGAAATGGTGGTTATCAAGGTGTGGGCGGTGGGCGATAAGGATGTGAGGGGTCCAGCGCGAGTCGAGTCTTGGTGCCTAGGCCTGAGACTTATGCTGTGCTATGTCCTATAGTGTACCGGCCTTCTATCAAGTGGGTTCGCGCAACGGATACCAAGGAATAATAAATGAGAGAGCGCACCACCGATTCGCGACGGAGTTATAGGGCTGAGATGAGTGAAGACAAAGAGGGGAACTTTGTGCGCCGCGCGGGGAAATGGGATATATTACTTATATTGCGTTCGCGTTTTTTTTCAGCCGCTCCGACTCTAGTTATGCCGCACTGCAGTAGCAGCTTCTGTTTGGGGTGTCATGATTCGTGACTGCTGAGTAATTGGGGGGGGTAGTAGGTAGGGGTTCTGCCAACTATGGGTGCTCTCCCACGAGATTCCAGGGCCAGGGTCGCGGAAGGGCGGGAGTGGAACTAGGGGTATTTGCGGTGGGATTCTTGGAAATGATTACGATTTCTTATGTTATATTATATTATGTGCCTTCAAAGTGTCAAAACTGGATTGTGTGTGGGAAGAATCCTAGTAAGCGTTTATAGAACTGTTATGATGGGCATATTGTATATTGGCGCAAACGAGGTCATGAAAGCTAACATCTGCGCAAAACAAGGCGTAAACAGAAAACGGTGGACATCGTAGAAGTGCGCAGAATAGACTATTAAACTAGGAATTTGCGCTAAAGCAAATATATGCGGAATGCATTCGTAATGCATTAGCTGACTTGTTGAGGCCAGACGGTCGACATCGTGGATTTGCGCATAAGGGGTTATAAATTCGAGGATATGCGCCGGAGCCCTTGATTTTACCGTCGTCTTTGCTATTGCTAAGGCGACGGTAAAATCGAGGTCGAGTAAACGTCAGGGCAGCCATTGGAAACATGGAAAAGTAACGGTAATAGCAAGGGCAGGTAGGTCATGAGAGTGACGGTAAAGGCAACGGTAAAAGCAAGGGCAAGACAAGAGGGAGAACAACGGTAGTATCAGGGGCGAGCCGCGGCAAAGGAAATAGGAAGAGTTATGGTACATGTGACGGTAGTAGCAACGGTAACAGCAACGGTAACAGCAACGGCAGTAGCAACGATGTGCGCAGAGTAGAGCTTCTAAAAGCAAAGCTGCGCAAACCAGTATGGCTGGTATTCCAACCAAATTTGTGCGGAGTAGAGCCGCTGACTGTAAAAGTGCGCATAAACAGTCTGGTATTCCGAACAGCTAGCGTTCTGGGAAAGCTGACGTTTTAAGTAAACAAAAGGTATCTAGCAGATCAAGATATCTGGATATCGACAAACCATGATGCCAACGGACCAAGACCGACAAACTAGGGGCTTAAACCCGACCAAACCGCTGTGGCACCGACTATGGAACCCGTAGACAACACCAGCTAACGCTCGTAAAAGCTGAGGACCATACTATCTGGGCAAACCAGGGCTGCGGAAACGAAGATTGAGTAGAAACAGACGGATTGTAAAAGTGGATAAGCGCAAAGCAGAGCCGCGAAGACTAAAGGTGCGCAAAAACAGGCCGATTGTAAATTTGAAGAGGCGCAAAATAGAGCTGCAAATGGCGGAAATGCGCAGGAACTCGCCTCCATGCCAGGAGGTATGGATACCATGCTGTGGCATAGTGGTGGCCAGAATAGGGCCCTCCTGTTTTGGTCTGGCTGGTATTTGCCATGGTTTCGACTGTCCTGGCTCTTTGGATAGACAGGTGTTAGAGGACTAGGTTTCCTTGTCCTCTATGGTCCTGTCCTTTTCCCTAGTAGTTTGACCAGGCTACTGTCGTCTGGACAAGTCTGGTAAACACCAGCTAGCTCACTAGAGCTGACTGGCCATGGACAGACACCGAGTCTGCCTAGATTCCGAGATGTAGTGTCGCACTTGCGCAAAACTGAGCTGTAAAGACGATAAATGCGCATAAACAGGCTGTGTTGCCGAGTAGCTGGCTAATCCACGGCTATAGCCAGGGGTTTCGCTGGAGTTGACTGGACTCTTAGCCAACTGGTGTTTTCCTGGAGTATTTCTGGGCCTCGCCGGACTGGCCTCTGGAGGGCTGGGACCTTTCCCCGTGTTCTCCTGGACTTGGCCAGGCTGGCGGTGTAGGCTGGTCTGGCGTCTAGAAGAGCAGACTTTTCCTGGTGTTTTCTAGGACGTAGTAATCAGGCTGTGGTTCTGGACAGGTCAAGTAATCTAGCTATTAGACAACCATTGTTAGCCCAGGTTGACACCTTGGAAACGGGCGGTTATGTCCGTAGAACTGTTACCATAAAACGATAGTTCACCCACCCCTGGACCTCTCCATCCAAATTCCAGATTTCCCCCTTTTTAAACCTATCCGTCACCACCACAAGCATAATCACCAGGAAAATCACACATCACACAAAACCAACGACAACATTATCCCGAACCAAATCCTCATAGATATTTACGTAAAGCTCATAAGCTCATAAACTACGTACCAGCAAGCTGGACCATATCTTTATCCCCCCCACCCCCAACAAAACAAAACAAAAACGCCATTCCCATGCCCCACACTTTAATTTCTTAATCTGTACCTCTCTCCCTCTATTTCGCCACCGCAGCACTCAGGACCTGCGTCCTGAAGAAGCCGCCCTTAGTCCTCTCAATGACCTGCTGGTACACGCTGCTCGGCGGGTGGTTCATGACGACGGTGCCCTCCTTGTAATCGATCTTGGCATCGACACGGGTATCACGGATGAGGTTGACGATCCACTTCTCGCCCTCGTCCTGGTCGAGTCCGAGGCGGGCCGAGAGATCCTTGATATCGATACGCTGGTGAATCTTGCAGTAGCTCTCGGAGATGAGGTGGCGCGCGGCCTCGACGAAGGCGTCGGAAGCGGCAACGAGGAAGAAGTCCCCGCGGAGCACCTCCTCGGCCTCGATGAGCTTGCGCTGGGCCTCCTCAAAGTCGAAGTCCACGTATAGCGCCTTGATGAAGTCGGTCACCGGGTCGCTGTACTCGTACGTCTCCTGCTTGACGATGCGGATGATGTCCTTGAGCTGCTTCTGGTACTGGCCCGTGTTGCGCGTGCGGCTGCGGTTGGTGATGACCGCCGCGGCGAGGTAGCGGAGAACCCATGGGCACGCGGTCTGGATGGTGTTGATGAAGGGCGCGGAGAAGAAGAGGTCGCAGATGGTGTCGCGCGCGGGCTCGTAGTTGAAGAAGGGGAAGAGCGCCCAGTGGATCAACCACGCGCGGTGGTTGAGCTGTGCGAGAGGGTTGGCGAACAGCTTGGTGTCGATGGAGTCCTTGACCTTCTGCACCTCCTCCATCGCGGACTCCCAGTTGGTTGTCAGGATCTCGGACGCGAGCTTTCCCCAGGTGGCGGCGGACACCTTGGCGTCGTCGGTGGACAGGACACGGAACTGGTAGAGCAGCTCGGCGGCGGCACCGTAGTTGCCGCAACTGTACTGGAAGTTACCAAAGTCGTAAAGCACGTCGACCATCTCGGGGGTGACCTGTTATCCACGCGTCAGTAGAGCCACAAAAAAATATATCCCGTCCAAAACATACCTCATGCTCCTTCTTCAGGTACTCCAAGTTAGCAACCTTATCCGCCCTCAGGTTCGTAATAACATCCTCCCTGCCCAAAAGATCCGTAATCGCCGCCGACTCCTGCTCAAACTGATCCAGCCTCTCGAGCACCGCCTGCCTCTTCGCGCCAAACTCCTTCGGCGGCTCCGCAACATCGTTGATCTCGGTATACAAGCTCGCCACGTAATCGGTCATATTCGTCGTCTTCAGCAGCTCGTACTTCGCCTTCGTAATCTCCTGGCTATCCTCCTCATCCTCCTGCTGCTCAGCCACAAACTGCAGCAGCGGGAAAATCAAGTGTCGGTCCAGATGCGTGATCAGCTTGGGCAGGAGGTTGTTCTCCTCCGTGATCTGCTCCGCCGTCTTCGCTGGCGCGACCGCGCTCGCTGTATCCGCCATGATTGCGGTTTATTCTGCGAGTTCTTGACGAAGGGGGGGTGGTTGGTGGTGTGTAAGAACCTTGGCCGGGCGAGCGTCGTCGTGGTGCGTGGGGTGAGGGTGGAATTTGTGTGCGCCAAGACTTTGCGGATTAAGCGTGCTCCCGAAAATATGGGCGCTAGTCTCGTTTGAGCACAGCGTCGTGATTTGCAACTACAGAAAGTTGAGCGAGACGAAGCTTAAGGTCAGAGAGAGGGTGAATAGAAGAAGCAACAGTCACTCATTCACACAACACCGTCGCAATGGCACTCGCATCCGTCCGCTCGACGGGCTACCTGTCCTTCCTCCGCCCCCTCGCCCTCCCCCGCACCGCAACCCTCAACCGCTTCCTCTCGACCAGCACGCCAGCCCAATCCACCACCGAAGCCACCAGCGCTGCCTCCTCCTCGACACAACCCCTCGAGTACCGCGTCTCGCGCACGCCGTCGGCGCAGCTGCCCATCTACCTGCTCGCGAAGCGCGGCGGCAACTTGAAGCAGACAAGGGTGAAGAAGATTGAGGGGAATATTGCGCAGTTGAGGGAGGATCTCAAGGTTGCGTTGGGGATTGAGGAGGATAGGGAGATTCAGGTGAATCATTTGACGAGGCATATTATTGTTAAGGTATGTTTTTATGGGGTGATGCGTTGCTTTCCTTCTGTGGCGGAAGGGGGAACGGAAAAGGTGGTTTGAATTGGATCGTTTGGAACATGGCTGACATCGTGAATAGGGACACCGCAAACCAGAGGTCGCCAAGTTTTTGGAAGAGCACAAGTTTTAAGACGCGAACGGGGCGAGGGATGGATAGCGGGCGAGAGAGCGAGAGATAGTGAGAGGAGGAAGAACCTGTACGAGAGAAACGGAGTGTATATTATAAGGGCATCATCACCGGCAGTGTAACAGCAGCGCATAGACATGTATAAAAAACCAATAAAAGAAGCCTATCAACCACATCATCTCAGCAACACAGAAGTGCTCTACTATAGCAAGGGAAGGGACATAAATGCAGGATCCACGCGCAGAAGCGTTCATGGCACCTACCGCAAACTATGAACCACCAACAGTAACGGCCGAGCTTAGTGGCCCAGTCTTACTGACAGCAGCCATGGCGCAGGTGGCCAATACATCTGGTGCTGACCGAGCAGTATTACCACGCTGCTTTTAATCAGTGACAGGAATCCAACGCCGGCAAGAGAACAGCACCCCAGCGACAGGAACCTCCCACCGCCAACAAGAATCCCCCAGCAACAACAAGAACGCCCCCCGCTCCCCAACCCCAAGCAACCCCCGTACGTAACCTCCACACTAACCCACGAAAGAGCAAAACCTCCAACCCTCCAATCCCCTATGAAAGAATATATGCTTTGCTGGAACCGCTGGCTTCCCTCCGAGGGTTGGGGTTGAGGGTTATATACACATCTAGCACATCCAGCAGATCACTCACATCACTCACTCACTCACTCACTCACTCACGCACTCCTACTCTCACTCCCACCCATCTCCCAACACTTCACACACAACCATCTCACCCACACCCACATCCTCACCATCAGCATAGCGTAGCATTGCATAGCACACCATATTCATCAAAAACCCTCTTTCATTCACTAAACCATCAATCAGCTATATACAACCCTCCCTCCTTCCCCCTTCTCACCCCCCAACCGCCCAATAACACCCTCCATCCATCCTTTCCATTCCATACAAATTGTACAAAAAAAAAACACGACACATTGCTAAAAACAAAGAAAAAAAGAACTCTCCGCCAGGCACTCCCCATCCCATCTTTCTCCCTTCTTTCCGTTCGGTTAATTGTTGTTTGTTGATTGTTATTGATTGTTTGGTTGTCAATAATAATAAAAAAGCTTGCTTTGGTTTTGCTTCGCAATGCTGAAAGCCTTAAGACATCGAAATAGTTTCGCTAAAAAGTGTGACCGGGTGTGAGGTGATGGTTTTCCATGCGTCTAATATCGTCTCCCCCTCCCAATCAAACATCCAACCCAGCATAAGCGCACAACCCCCTAATAACCTCCGCCCTCGGCTGCGTCGGCGGCTTCAACATCAGCGCCCCAAGCAGATTCTCCTGCTTAATCATCCCATCCACCGGCAACCCCCTACTCCTGCTTCCCTTCCCTCCCTCCTTCTCCTTCCCCTCCCCACTCCCATCCTCCTCCGGATCCCTCGCCTTCTCAAACAGCCTCCTCAACACCGCGATGCCACTAAGCGTAATATGCAAGAGCGCCTCATCATCCGCGTTCCGCGCCGCAACAGGGACGCCGCGCGTGACAGACACGCTCGGTGGCTCAGTAGAAAGCACAGTAATCAGCCTTAACAGACTCTGAGCAAATCCATCCTCAGACGTCAACCACGACCGTGCGATGGGTACTTCAGGTCCCGGAACAAGGCCCGATATGATCTCCGCAGCCAGCATCCCCTGCATCAAGTGCGGCTTCCTCGCATCAACCGTAGCCATCATGCCCGCGCGGCCCGAATCATGTTTATGTCCCGGGATGGGGCTAATAGCCAACGCAAACGACTTCGTCAGCAGCTCATACGGCGGCGACGACGTGACGTCCGACGCAAAGATCTTCTTGTAGAACGTGCGATTCGGCTCGTCGCGCGCGAGCAGCTTGGCCCAGCTGTCTACCGCAGGCGCGAGGTAGCGGTGGATGGCTGGGTCGTAGGGGGAGAAGATGACCTTGTCGGACCCGGCGGTGACGGGGGGCGGACAGGGCGCGAAGGCGAGGAGGAAGTGCAGGAGGCAGAGGGCTTGTTCTTTGCCTGGGATCTCGACCGCTTGGGCGAGGTTGGAGAAGAAGATGATGAGATCCTTCATCAGGTCGAGCGTGTTGGAGTGCGTGCGGAGGAGCATGTTGCGCGTGCCCAGGTAGCGGACGACGGTGCAGAGGAAGGTGATGACCAGCTTGTCGGCGAGGAGGGGGTGGTTGGTCTCGTAGAAGGAGAGGTTGCGCAGGATGGTGGTGATGCAGATTAGGCGCTCCACTGAACGGTCTAGTTCGTACTCTACCGTGCCGAAGAGGGGGATATCTTGTAGCCCTTCTCGCTCGAGTCGGCAGCCACGCGCAACGTCTTCGTAGGAGCTGATGAGCATCACATCAGACACCTCCGCAGCATTTTCTGCAAGTAACTCAACCTGCTCCTCGGCGCAGTCGACGATACTCTCGACCAGATCTCCACAGGCCCTCAGGTCAAGCTGAACCCTCGGCTCCACCGAGACAGTCACGAGCGTATCCAGAGCCAGGCGCACCTCAGAGTGAATTCCAGATTGAAGACTCATCGTCAGGGCATGAATATCAATAACACCCAGTTCCGGCACACTCGGCACATTCGGCCTAAGGTTCACCAGATCAATACACAGGTTTTCCAGCGCCTCAGGATTTACACCTCCCCAAGTAGTCAGCGAGCGCGTCCTCGGCTCATACGCTGACGACTTCGGCTTCTTCTCCTCGATCTGGCTCTCGTGAGTAGACTGCAGCGTCATGCTGCCCGGTTTGCTCAGTGGCGTCGGAGACGATACCGCGAAAGGCGCACCGTTTTGCATCGGCGTGCCCTCGTTGCTCCGCGACATGGCCCGAGCGTGTGCTTGCGCGTTTTGCTGCGCTTGGTTCGGCATCTGCGGTGTCGAGAACCCATTTGCAACTACCTGCTGTCCCTGTGGAGGCATCTGCTTGACGGGGGTCTGGAGGGCCTGCTGCTGCATCCCCATCGGCGGTGGTGACTGTTGGCCCATATGCTGCTGCTGAGCCTGGCGATTCATGAATTGCTGCTGCTGTTGCTGCTGCTGCTGCTGCTGTTGCTGAGCCATCTGACTCTGCATGTTCATTTGCTTCGTCGGAGACATCTGAGGCTGACCAGCCATGCCAGCATTCTGCTGCTGCATCATAGCCTTCTGGCGCTGCTGAGAAGCAAACGCATCCTCAAACATCATCAGATTCCTCTCATAATGGCCCTTGATCTGCGCTGGTGCGCTTGGCATTTGCATCGGATTGAACTGCAGAGCTTGGGCTACCTGCGGCCACAAACCTTGGTGGTGAACCTTTCTGTATCCTCCATACTTGGTGACGGCCATGTATAGCATGACAAGATTGATTGTCCTATCACCAACAATCGGATTTGGGTCGAGAGGCTGACCCTTCGATTGCATAAACTGCGACAGATTTCGCATGAACTGCTCAGGGTTGTTCGGCCGAGGCACACCCGGTTGCTGTGGCCGCATCCCTTGAGGAAACTGGCCATTCGGGCCCGGCATCTGCGGCTTCGCCATCGCGTTCGGGTTCTGTGGCATATTCTGCATCCGCGACGCCTGTTGAGCATTCATCAAGCCTCGCGAGTTCATCTGCTGCTGCAGCTGCATCTGATATATCATTTTACTCTGATCCATCTGCGCCTGAGCCTGTTGCGGTTGTTGTTGGGGCTGCTGTTGATACATTTGCGGTGGTTGCATCTGTGGCTGTTGATGCATCTGCTGCTGCATTTGGGGTGTTTGCATCGCCCCTTGCTGTGGAGGAGGACCGGTCCGGCCTTGTGGCGGCGTGAACGGCTGCTGATTATATCCTGGACCGAAGCCAGGGTTCTGCGCGAATTGCGCCTGTGCTTGCGGAGTTTCGACGCGATTCGTGTGATCGGAATGTGATGGCGAAGGCGCAAACTGCTGCACGGCAGGGGAGAAGGGGTGAGGCGACGCGGTGGACACCCTCTGTGGGACAGCCCCTGGTCGGAGCTGATTCCCCATCACGGGTGATGGGCTGGCATCGGCTGAGCCGTTGTGTTGGAGATGCGCATAAGGCGTTGGCTGAGGTGCGTGTTGGGCGGCTCCAGCAGGATTTCCGTTGAAGCCAGGATAGCTCTGCTGCGGCGTTTGCGACCGCGACGCGGGCAGCATCCCGGGAGCCTGACGCGGCGATGTGCCCATGCTATCTTCCCTCGGCCGCGGTCGCTTTGATGGCACTACAGGATTCGTTTGATAGACGGGGCTGTTGAAGGATGGGGAGGCGTTTCGCATGCCGCCATTCTGCATCCGCTGTATCTGCTGGTTCTGGAACTGGGACGGGTCGACAAAGTTGCCGGTGGGAGTGCCCATGAACGCGCTCGGGTCGAGCATGTTCGCGCCCATATTGGGGTCGTTGAGGTGGTTGAAGGCCGCGCCATTGTGGTTGTGGACGGCAGCGGCGTCGTTCATCCAGGAGCTCATATTCGTGACGCCGGATGGCTACCCATCTGCGAAGGGGGACGCTGTCAGCAATTGATCGCAAGACATAGGCATGAGTCCATTGAGCCTATGCGAAAGCGAAAATAGATGGGAAGGGTTGTTGTGGTTGGTGTCGCGATGAAAGTAACGCGACGCGGTAGTTTGAGTGTCAGCGGCGGGCTGGGGGCTCTTCAGCAGGATTGGGCCGCAGCAAATATGCAGACAAATCGCCAACCACGCCTTATACAAACACTGACGGATTGAAATGTCACGAGACAATGGGAAACGATGGGATGGGACGATGGAAAAAGGGAAGATGGAGGGTCTTACCTAAGGCAGGCGCGTGTATTGCTTCGGTGGTTTACAGTGGACTTGAGCTTCCAGGTTGTTCTGTTCCTCCGGCGGTCGATTGCGAAGGTGCGACTAGTTACAGAGTAGCCCCGCTTGACCGGATTGGGGATGGCGTGGGAAATAGGCGAAGTTCTTGGAGATTTGAATGGGGGTAATTGTAAATGTAATTTAGAAGCCCGAGAATTCAGGCTGGAATTGGTTTTTGTACCCGTGACTCGCTGGTTGGGTTGTGGGTTGGCTTGGCTTGGCCTGTGTTCTCTAGAAAGAGGAGGAGCAAGATTAGCCATGGCATTCTTCTTTTCTCAATTAAAGAAATAAACAAAAGAACAAGCAGAAGGCTAAAACAAATAGAGTATAAAAATAAACATGGGAATGCGATTTAATCTAAGTTTGGCCACAGCAACGGTAAAAAAAGGTGGGTGCGTGCGACAAGGCGGGATGGTTGGAAGCTTGTTCAAGGTTTGGGGTGGTCGAACCAGCGGCAAATCGGTCTGTTTGGATGTGTGTGTATGGCCAAGTGGCCATGGCCAGGCTCCACGGCACCAAAACAAAATAGACTTTCCAAGGGCTCCATG